>JANVCG010066224.1:0-17721 GCA_025505365.1 Haliclystus inabai
TATAATGCCTATAGTTGGACAGCAGTTGCTTTAAGATTGCCATTGTGAAAGAGTGAGGTACTCTCATGATGATAGTCACTGGCAAGTGAAACATGGATGGTACAGATCTCCCACGATGCCATCAATAGTGCATTGAAGGAGCTTCTGATCTGCATACCATGAAAACAAAGGTAGATGTAGATCAAAAAGATTTCTCAATAATTATCTCCAACACGTGAACACTGATTGGGAGAGGGTTGGGAGAATGGCTCCACGTATAGCTAATGATGTTAGCTTTAGACTAACACTTTCACATATCTAGGATTTTCATTACTGCATCAATTAGGGGGTAATTTCTGTAGTATACATACATATGCATAGCAAAGAGGTAGAGGTGTGCATGTTAAATCATGGTCAATAGAAAGAGAACCTTCTTTCTATTGACTATGGTTAAATTGATAACAAATAAAACAAGAAGTATTTTAGATCATTTGATTTGAACACAAGTGGAACACAAGCATTAAATAAATAATCTGATTTTGGATACATTATAATTTATGGTCAATTATAAGTAATAATAATTTAAATTCTGCAAAATCAGATATTAGATAGATAATATATGCTTAGTTTCAAACACAATCATTCATTTTCATTTTTGTTATTCCTTATCGTTATTCAAATATTTATATATTTATCTGTTATGATCTATGATCTCTTGTTAGAATTTACTTTATTTTCAATGTATTTTTACACTATTTCCTTCATGTCGTGTTCTTAGATTATTTTAAATTATTTCTTCATCACTTTGTCTATATCATTACCATTTTGAACCAATGTGTGGTATAGTGTTCTGTTTTGTTCTGCTAGAACAGCTAACGATTGAGCCTGTGAAGATAAAACTCTTTCTAGATGACGTAACTGTTCCTTTTGAGCGAGCATTTCACTGCGTCTTTCACGTGCCTTAGTATCTTCACCCATCGATCCATGGTCATCAATTCTTGCGCTGCTATATTTAGATTGTGAAAAGTCTTCTTCAAACCAATCTTTGAATCTAAACAGAAACACAGAGTGAGAGTTTAGTATACATTGATAAAAGGTGTACCCTTTGGCCTACATCGGAGCTACGTTTATAAAACACTAGAATCAGGTGACACATGAGCACCATTTTGAGTCAGTAAAAACCAGGTTCCAACTTTCGAAGAATGCGCGCGAAACTCTGTAAGTCACATTAAGATAAAATAGAAACTATTATTTCCACGCTCGTGACACAATTTCATAATCTTTTCAATTATCTCCATAACTTTTACGGATCTAAAAAGGTATATAGCTTTATTAGATCAGAATGTTAAAAGATAATTGGATTCTACATATAAACATTGAGTACACAGGGAAACGTGTATCCATTTCTTCTAAAAATTCTATTTCCGATTTTACATGCTTGGAAGCCTGCTTGGAAGACTGGCTTACTTAGTAGAATTAGCTACCAAAATTCTTAAAGCGCCCATGCTAAACATCTGAATTTGGAATCATGAAAACAAAGATTGCAAATCAACAAAACATTACTACAGTACTTCACATCTGAAACATGCTGCCTACAACCACACAGCTACAAGAGATTACTCACCTATGCAAGAGATTTTTCTTGTTGGGTTGATGACTTGCTTCAGCGCGGTAGATTTTGACTCTAATGGCATTCGGTAAGACTGCATCTAGATCATCGAGAAATTCAATCCGTTGTTGCAGGACGCGGATAGTTGCACTTTGACGCACTCCCTCGATGTCACCAACGGCAAGACCAATCTGTCATCAACAAGCGTAAACAAGGTCACGGTCACAGCATAATTAAACCTATGTATAACGTCCAGCTATGAGGTGAATAAAGATTGACCACTGCAGATAGGTGGCCTTTCTGTACAGGTTATAATCAATATAGAAATTAACATTTGTAACAATCAGTGACCATTATAGACAGGTAAGTAAACTTTTTACACAGGTTTCATTGTGGTACCTGAATGTTGGGTCACTTCTTCACATTCGTTGTTGTCAGTCACAATTAAGTCCAGCAAAAGTCAGCTAGTTAATTTGAAAGGCACAGTTCCTATTTTTCATCAGCTGCATGGATTCTGTTCAATCCATCTATTTTGTTTCACATTTAGAAATTAGAATCTGCAACAATGCCTACTATATCTAAAAAAGATAAAATCAGGATTTTAAGATCTGAGCTGATTTTCATCTTAATGAAGCCTTTTGTCATTCGATTGGTTGATTGATTAATTGATTGATTGATTGATTGATTGATTGATTGATTGATTGATTGATTGATTGTTTGATTGATTGATATGTGTTACATTTAATCATAAAAAGCTACGTGGCAATTTAAAAAAATCACTGATACCTACATTCACTGAACAGAGCCCCTAAGCATTGTTGATTATCTTGTTTTGCTTTACTACTTTTTATAGGTTTGAATAAGAAAACTTGATAATCAAGAAAAAGCAAACCTAATTTGTCTTTTTACAACGCAGGAGCAAACTGTGTTGTTCGTATAAAATATCCCTATTTAGTAAATTTGATGAAGGTCATGTAGACTATACACATATATCTTTGATTGAAAACAGAAAAGCCACATGCAAATTATTAACTCAAACAATTTAGTAGGAAAGAATCCATAAAAACTCACCAGTAAGTTAACCATAGCAATTGGCATTACCAGAATGAAGATAATCATAAAAAAGTATGTCATATCAGGATATTCAACAAGTCTCAAGCCAGTAAGTGAATCAGTCTGATCAAGTGAATCAATCACCATGGATGTATAATCAAATTCACCGATTGTCATGATTAATGTTCTTATAAATGAAAGACCAACATTACGGAAAGCACCTTGGCCCGCAAACAAAAAGTAAAACGCCAAAGCAAAACCAAGCACTAGTAAATTAAAAATGAACAGGACACGTAGTATAGTGTAACAGACTTTGATAAACATTGTCACATAGAGACGAAACAAAGGAAAGCGCTGAAAGAACAGCACCAAATTAAAAAAGCCAAGGAATATAGCCACAGCACCAAGTTGAAAAGTTTCTTTCCTTACTTTCAATCCAAATACAATATTGTAAATTGGAACGAAAGCAGTGGCATAGATAGCTAGTTCCATATAATTGGATAATTGGATGAAATAACGGAATTTCTGCGCATACATTTGAAATAATTCTTTAAGAAGTTGTATAAGGATGAAAACTAATGTGAAATATGCCATAGTCTGAACCAGAAGAGGCTGACCTTTGATTAAAGGTTTTGTTTCACTTGTATCAGCACCTGGTGGAGCCATACCAGGTGGTTCCGCCATCAATTGTGGAGCTGGAAGTTGTAATTCATCATTGGAGCGGCGAGGGCGCGGTGGTCGTGTTCCTGTTCTACTAGTTGGAGGTGTTCCACTAACTGATGCAGTTGCTTTTATTGAAGTACTTGATTTTTGTGAAGCAGTTGATTCTAAGGAAGTGGTCAGTTTTAACGAAGTTGTTGGTCTTGATGATGTAATGGGTTTAAGTGAAGCAGTTGACTGTATTGAGGCTGATAGAGTAGGCTGTGATGAGCGATTAATAGGGCGTGCTGAAGTAGGAGTGGACATAGTGTTGGGAGGAGCTGAGGCAAGGGGTGAAGCATTAACAGGTTTTGCAAATCGTCTGAAATGAAAAAAATATATTCAGGTAGCCATATGCGATAGATTAAAATTTCAAAATGATTGATAAAGATTAGACTTCTACTTACGATCGATGGTGTGTAACCATGACAGTACTCAATGAACATAGGAAAAGAATATACAACAAGAGAGTTAAATAATAGATGTAACGACCAAAGAAAGACCATCTTGTACTGAGAAGACTTCTTGTTACTGAATGGGATAGTAGCTTGCCTCGACTGTACTTCACCATGGTTACAGGGGCAAAGTAGGACTTGTTATTATTGCTTTTTGCCTCTTCTTCAGGTGAAATGTGAAGTAAGTCGTATTGAAAGTGGATTGACATGTCTGAATGATCAACATGGTGATCTGATCGCTTAACACATCTGTCAAGGACCAGCAATGCAACATCTGGCATGCTTTCAATCAACTTTTCAATTATAGGTGGACCAATGCGATTTTCAGTTTTCATGGCTTCCCTCCACCTGAAGTAGTGGATATAAAAAGCATGATAACAACAATGTAAAATAAAAAAACAAACAAAAAATTGCAATGACTTGATAGTAAGTGTCATTGAGCAAACCATGCGTGAAGGTGTGATATTCTGGAGATTAGAAAGGTTGGTGGGATAGTTGAAGGCTAACAAGGAACTACAGAAGGCCATACAGCAAAATGCTGATTTCCTAGCTACAATCTAACTCCTTGTAAATAATAAATCTGTCAACACAAAACTAACCGAGCATGATTGATAATTGTCTTGCAAACATCAGGTTTTCTCTCTTCAATAGCGATATCAAGACAGTTCTGATTCTCTTTTGTAACAGTGTTAAGATCAACACCAGAATCAAGAAGCATTTGAACACCATCACTGAAATTTGATATAATAGCCAAAAACAAAGGACTGTTACCAAAGTTACCATCTCCATTAATATTCTCAGATGAATTCCTTAGTAATAAATTAGCAACAGAACTATCACAGTTTCTAATGGCATGATGTAATGGTGTCCATAAAGTATTGTCTTTTACATCCAGTGAGCAGCCACGAGCAATCAACAACTCGCACAGGGCCCTGAATAAGGAAATCATAGTTCCATTATGATTAAAAACCAATTGATAAAAGTATCAAGCGTTCCATTTATGAAGATTTGATTGCTCTTACGGTTTTTATTCCTTGACAGTCAAATTGTTGTGGTAAAGTTTTGAAGATTTGAAATGAGGTCAAACTGTTTCAAATCTTTTAACTAATGGTTAACAATGTTGTGCTCAATATTTCCTCGTGCAAATTAGCCAATACAAAAGCGATAGCAGATTTGATAATTGTAAGGAACAAATGCCAAAATTATGTGGTCAAGCCAACAATTTGGTGCTATGTTCATGACATAACGTTTATGACATGGAAGGATAAATCTCTAAGTAAAATGTAATGCACCCACATAGAAACTCATTTCTACCTAGAGATACACTTACAAACTTCCGCTATTTGCAGCAATATGAAGAGCAGTGCATCCATCTTTGTCTTGCTTATCCAAAACACTAGAGTGTCTATCTTGGCACAATAGACTCACACACTCATAATTGTTTGACATTGTTGCAAGATGAATTGGGGTCCTTCCATCAATATCACCATCTGGAAGTTTCTTTGTCTTTGATAGAAGAAGTTGAACAATCTACACAATATAAAATTATCTTTTATAAAAGAGTTTCAAAACTAATGCAGTGATATCATAATGTGTTCAAAAAAATGTACAAAAAAAGTGAAATATGAAATATGGGGAACTGGAGAAAAAGCATATCAAAATCTATGATTGATATTGGATAGTTTTAAAACACACATAAAAAAACCCAGCTGGTACATTTGTAATTCAGTAGAAATAATGTACTGACTGCATCACCTAATGGGAATCAAATTAGCATATTATCAAACCAGAAAAAATGTATGTTATTTAGCATGCATTCACCTTCATTTTGCCAAGTAAAGCAGCATAATGCAAGGGTGAGCGTTGCTTATCATCTTTTGTACTAAGAAACAATTTGCCGTCTTTTTCCAACAGAGTAAAAAGTACATCATAGGCATCTTCAAGAACAGCATAATGGGCTGCCATCTTTCCATCAGCATCAACATCCATCTTATTTGCACCATTATTTAGTAGAAGCTTGATGACATCATTATGATTTCTTGATACCGCACACAGAAAGGGGGTGATATTGTATATGTCTTTGACAGAAATTGGAGCATTTTTGCTGATTAACAACTTTACAATGTCATAATGACCACCATAACATGCTCTGTCAAAAAGAAAAGAACACGTTTTCAAAGGATACTTATTCGTAATTTCTAAGTTAAAAGGCTTAATAGTGCTTTGAAGAAAATACACACAACCAACTACTTCTCGAAATTGCTAATATTAACTAACTTACTCGTGAAGCGGTGTTCTTCCAAATGAGTTTTTAGCATGTATTACAGCTCCACTAGCAAGCAGCATACTAACCACTTCTGTCTTTCCTTTAGCAGCAGAAACATGCAGTGGAGTTGCTGCATTCACATGGGAATTACCATTCACATATGAGCCTTTGCTAATCAAGTACTTAACCAGCTCAACATGTCCCATTTCTGAAGCTAGATGTAGTGCAGACTGATGACTGACTGTGACAATGTTCAAATACCCTTCAAGGTCAATCTTTTTACCTCCACTTCCTAGAATTGTGAAAGTTTCACGATAGAGATGTTAATTTTTAAATGTTTCAGTGATTCAAAACCAATATTAGTAGCCTATATTTTAGCCTCGATTAATCAGATTATAATTTGTAGGTCCTTATTCTAATATTACAATTTGTGTAATCAGTCAACACACTATAGAACAATCATTGCAAAAATGTTGATTAATTTGCATTTAATCAGTGGGTACACATCTTAAATCTCATTGTACACATGATTGTCACTAGATTCAATTCTCTTAATAATTGCAAAAAAGAAATATGCAGCAAAGCAAAAGATTGAAAATAATTACCAAAGTCAAGCAATGATTTGACAAAGTCAAGATTCCCAATATCTGCAGCGAAATGTAACGCAGTCTCGCCATCTGCCGTCTTCAGACCAATCTTTGCACCACATTTAAGCAGTGTATTCCAAATTCTGTGATTGTTTTGGGAAGCGGAATAATGAAGAGCACTTGCACCAATTGCATCTACATTATTTATCATCGATGAATTTTTCTCCAAGAGATGTTTTAATAATTCAATATTCCCTATTGCAGCTACCATGTGAAGGGAATTTCTGCCACTGTTATCGGCCAGACCACCATCTGCACTATTTTCAAGGAGAAAACTAGCAATTGTAAAGTTGCGATTCCTAAAACAAAGAATAAAAAATTTGAAGGTCTGCAGGCTTAAAAATGGCTACAAAGTGTTGAGTTCACTATCAATGAGTGATATACATCAACTGATAAAATGCTTAAATGTGAGCTCATTTATTTATAGCAATGTTCTTAACACTTCATTTGAACTATCGATTGGTAGAAGTGGTTTGCTATCTTATCAGGCAGCAGAATTTCTTATGTACATCCAGAGTTGAAAATTGGAACATCAGAGCTTTATATAGACCTAGGTGACATTTTGATAGCTTTGGACCAACTAGCATCAAGATTCCAGAAAGGAAATCAAAGTTGAACTAATTTGGTGAGCCAAGATCGTTGGAATTATTAGTTTTCTATAGCTATGCAAAGCAAAAAAGGAAAAAACAGGGACAGATCCAGAGGGGTGCAAAAAGTGCTTGAGCACCAATCAGAATTTTAACGCTTTCATTTTACTGCAATGAAATCATTTGTTTTTGACCAAAAATAGAAAACACTACTGGCATGCTAACCATAAGATTAAACCTCGTAACCTATACACAAAAGGAAATCTTCTATTCTCCTCTTCGATTTGCTTTTTCAAGACTGCTATTTGACAATTTTAGCACATTAAGCTTCCAATCAGGAACAAGAGCTGAGCACCCATATCAATCAAATGATAGACTTTCAGCAAATCATTTGCCATGGTTGAGCACGCCTCATCTCCCATGTACTTTCTTCTGGTTCACACTTTTAACCAATCATGTATCTCAATTTTCTTGCATTCCAGAATCTGAGCACCCTGAGCACCCTTTCATCCACTTGCTAATATATTTAGAACTAAATTAGAATGACGTCCACATTCTTTACAGATTGTTAACAATGTGATTGCAATACTGTCATTTCAATCGAGTGCATTTTGTCATAACCTTTCAGTTATCTGTGCCAAAAACATTGCTTGAAGAAGGAGATCATAACATTTTTTATCAGCAAAAAAGCCTGCTGAATGATGGACTTGATAGTGGTTTAGATTTTGTATTGATTAAAAGAGTTCATGTTCTTCAAGAGGGAATTACTATGAGACTATTGTTCAATTATCTTGAGACAGCCTTCATATTCTTTGATATTTATGCATGAAACTGTTCTTTTCATGGTTTTGAAATGTCTCTTCAACTGATTTGGTTATATGTTATTGAATATTTTATACCTAACCTTTTACAGTTTTTGTTAAATGTCAACAAACTGGTAACATTCAATTGTGTTTTAAAATGAAACTCCAGAATATCCCTCTTGCAAATTGTCATTTTCTTATTCAAAAAGAATGCTTCAATCACTCAACCTGAATTGAATTTCAAAAATTGTATAGGGGGCATACCCCTGGACCCCATGAGTTTAGGGCTAAACTTACTAAAGTACTAAAGGACAAAAGTACTAAACTTATCCCCACTTAAGCACCAGTCATATTTGGACTGGATTTGCTCCTAGAATGAAGAAATCAATGATTCTAGGGAATGACAAATGAAAACCTAGTAGCTTTAATGTATGTTGTTTGAACGCAGCAAAAATCTTATTTAGATAGCATGACTGGGTAAGCCCGATAAGTACTGTACACATAGCCTTTTGCATAGCTTATAGGTATAGACCAAAACTATAGGCTTACTATATCTTACTATATTTTTACTGTTTCACACTGATCAAATAGAAAGAACAGCTGTGTTTATGTTGACTCAATTCACAGTTGAAATCTTATTAGGCCTAGATTCAAGAAACAAGTGCAAGTTTTATTACAGTACTTAGCCTACAGCTTAATGTTTGGCGTTTGTTGTTATAACCAGTACATCTATACGATTCCTCTACCTAAAACGAACAATTTTGGTGGGTATTGTGAAACATAGGCCTACAATTAACCTGCATTATTGGCCTCCAAGTTGCCATTTACTATCAGATTGGCAAAAAGTATATTTTTGAAATATTTCGGTTTTGTACAATCCCTAGTACAATCGATATTGTTTCAAATCATCTTTCTCGGGCAAAAGCAATATTGTTTTTTTTTGGGGGGGGGGGGCAAATTGTTTTAGAACTTTTAGTCCGTCAAAAGGAGACCCGATAGGAAGTTCAAATCTTGAAAGTTGTGTCCGAGATGGTATTATGAGTAAAATACCAGGCAGCTAGCTAGGGAGAAGGCCGAAACGAAAATCTAGGAGGGGAACTCTACCTTATGCTAACCAGAAGAGGGGTCGATCCATCTGTGCTTTCTAAGTTAACATCAGCACCATGACTGATCAGTTTTTTCACCATGTCAATTTTGTCATATTTTGCTGCGTAAATAAGAGCTGTTTCTCCTTGGAAATCTTTTTCATTAACTCCAATACAAGGTGGCTTTTCACCATAATAGCTTCTACGCTGGACGGTTGATAATCGCTTTAGAATGTTGTCAACAGCAACAAAATCTCCATTCTTCACTGCTTCATGCAGAGGTGGGCATTTGCTGTTAGAGATCAAAATAGCATTGTCTGTTTTAACTTTGTTTACCATATTATTATTATTATTTGGATTGTACTGATGATTCAGAAACTCCGTTAAAGAGCCAGATGAAACAGTAAGTTTGGAATAAGTGCTGATCTTTCTGCGGTGGCGGAATTTCTCTCTGACAGGAACATCTTTTAAATCTTGCAAAGATATGTTGTTGCCATCGCTGTCATCTTTCATTTCAACTCCAGCAATTCCCACGAACAATCACAGCATAAGTCTAGATTAAATCTTATCTGTGAGATACCTGTAATACTGATATGTGCCACTCTGAAGCCCATAAAAACTATACACCGTCTGCAGTAAGGAAGTGTTTCACTTGTACAAGCCATGGAAAACATAGCGGTTTTGCGTTGTGATGATAAAGTGTGATATTGTCTTATGTTGACACAGTGCTTCCCGACAGGACGGTTGTGACGCATTGTGCATTCCCAATAGCGTAAATAGTAAGAAAAGAACATTTGTTGTGTTAAAATAAAGTGAACAGTAAGTGTACCAATTGTGATAACAAATAGCAACGCAGCGATTAATAACAAGTGCTCCATGGTGGCCGTGAAGATAACTGTCGACTCGACTGGAGTACAATCGGTGGGAAGTTGGTAGGCCCTACTTCGGTTGTGAATTCCGCGTGTTGACTGCCTGCCATGTACTCTCCACTGCATGCTACATGTAGGCTTGAGCTCCCGCCTCTTATCTGTGCTTCAAAGACTCACATCTTGAATAACTGTAATAACTGAGCATTTGCTAAATAATCGAAATGATTTCCAAGTCACGGAACACTTTCTACAGTAACATCAAATTTGGAAAAGGGTAGTTTCCTGATAAATAAAACGTTGAAAATACAGGACGGTAGCAGAGATATGAAACTGGAACGATATTGCTTCAAGTAAGACTTTCCATTTCAAGCGAAAGTACGAAGTAACTTGATAAACATTTCTACTAATTTGGTTAAAAACGTTTTCTCAGGTAGAGTCTGTGCGCAGGCTAATCTAGCCCACGCATAATAAATCTTCGCATAAGATTTGAATGGAGTGAAATAATTGATAAAATTATGTTCTTGCCAGTATTGAAACTTGTGAGACAGACTGCCTTGGTTAATAGAGGATATTGAGCTTTATAAATATCGTATTCAATTTCAAAGTTGATTGTTGTAAGGACAATTGCTAAATCGGAGAGCCCAATACCATTGTAGGTCGATTGGGTTGGGTATAAACGTTGTCCGTCTACATAAACCATCATCTTAACAACTCAAAGGTCTTTAATTTAACTTAATGTAAAAAACCTCGGCCTCCATTCAAATCGTAGTACTAGAACAGTACCGTCAATGAATCAAACATGACATTATGTAACACTTCCAATATTTTCGACTCACGGTTATTTGATGATTCGATTAAATTATTTATGAAGCGAACTTTTGAAATTATTCCTGACATTCGGAAATGAAAGTGTTCATGTACACTTGACGAATATTGATCAACTTAATAAAATATGGCATGTAAAAGATGTCAAAACTCAAAATATCTTGTAAAGTATGATATCGATTTTAGGGTTTGATTGCATTCTGAGGCCATAAACAGAGAAAAAGATTATAACTACCAATCAAAAGTCAGGAAATAATTCGACAATTTCAAAACGGACAGCTAACCATGAAAACTAGATGAATACGCAATTAGTGAGCGAACATACTGTATAACCTTCTCGAAGAAAGTCGCAAATTATAGTACACATCCTTTCGATGGCTTTGACTAGCTGGAAATGCTTGGGATATATATTATCAATTTTATTTGCAAAAGTTTAAAACTATATTGTCTTTGAAGTATCGTCTCTTTGGAATATCATTAGAAAAGCTTAGTAGGGTCAATGTTGTCAGACTGATAATTTAAACGTCACAAAATGACCCCCCCCCCCTCCCATTTAGGAGTTCGATTTAGGTGTAATGCGATCTTCAGCCATCGGGCAGAGAGCAATATAGTGTGTTGGGTTGTATGAAAGTTGATAATTATGCAAAAAACAGTTTGTAACAAAATGTGAAGAACATAACACATTTACTGAATTTCAATTTAAGATTTATGGAAAGGCTGAAAGCCGTCCGTAGAATTTTAAGACAACGAATAGCAAAATGCTTCTAATTTTGCATTTTAATTGATATGGTTTTGACAATAACAACTATTATTAAAGATAACATTTAATTGTTCGTATTTATTTACATTTTAATGTGTTGATGAAACTATTGATTGTAAAATCAGTTTTAAAAGACCGTTCAGATAAAAGTAATGATCAATTGCAATTCAATTGAGGGAGAGCGGCTATCCTTCGCAAAAGCTTTGCTTGTTGATCTGTTTGCTTTTCAATGTTCGTAATTCTCTTTTGTAATTGTTGCATGTGAACTGTATCATTTGGTAATTTACTCATTGAAAAATTAATACCATTTGATTTCTTAATGTCAAATATTTCTGGTTTTCCATCTTTGTTCTGGCTTAAACTGATATGCGAGTGCAATCTAAAGAGATGAACGATAAGAAAGATCAATTAAATCAATGTCAAAACAAAGATTAAAA
Organism: Haliclystus inabai; assembly: GCA_025505365.1. Classification (NCBI taxonomy): domain Eukaryota; kingdom Metazoa; phylum Cnidaria; class Staurozoa; order Stauromedusae; family Haliclystidae; genus Haliclystus; species Haliclystus inabai. The sequence continues at coordinate 12,075 of JANVCG010066224.1, forward strand.
TATGTAAATAGACTCTTGTATATGGTACAATTTCTAAAGTGGAACCATGACAAAGCTGCTAGCGGTTCCCCTATAGTTCAATATTCAACAAAGGATTAAATCGTTCTTTCAATTCGAGCTGACCTATAACATGCGCTCAAGCCTTAGCCAAAAGCCTATCTTCATAGGCAAGATTGTCACAATCTTATCTTTATGACAACCAAGATAGGGTCTAGTTTTGCGCTCAGGAAATATGTTGATCGGGATTTAAAACTAATCATTATCTACGATCTAAAAATCGATATGGCAAACAAAACCACCCTCACCCTTCCGTGGTCTTCAGGACCGCTGAATTTATACGAATGAAATTTCTCGAATTGCTGTTAGAGGCAGAGTTAAGCTGTGTGCACAACTACATTTGGCATTAGATGTAAAGCCTTTGTTGCGGATGAACGAATTCACTGATTTATTACCAATCAAACGGCGTTATGACGCAACAGTTCTGTTCACTCCTACCTTTTGATTGGATGAGATTTATTTGGTGATACGGTGTGTTGATAAATATGAAGTCGTCTTCTCAAGAATAATGGTAAAATTGAATCTATCCTCGATGTATCCCAAACAAGATGTTCCACTGTTTTTAATCGTGCATTCTTTTTGATACCTTCAATGTCACCAACAGCTAATCCAATCTATTACAGCACAAGGAAAAGACATGAACAATAGAAAGAAAATTATATCGGTACACCTCGGATGACTTCATAGGGGATAATTAACCTATTCAACACGCCGTTTCAGGGAAGACTATTGAGTTACCTTCACTCTGTAAATTTATTCTATCGGTTGAAAGTGGAACAGTTTTTTATAGATTGTTGGATTCGACGGATATATTTCAAACTAATTGACTCTGAGACGTTCGAAACTTCGAACCCGGGTATCACCATCACCATCTTGTACTTGATGTGGTATATACAATGCAAAATACGTACACGTGGATTCGAGCTTATAGCAAGTGTCCTTAAACGCTCTTCTAACATAACAAGCAATTAACTAAATTTGATATTTTTTTATTTTGACACACGACGCTTGAGTCATTTTTTTCATAATCGAATTTTAGAACACTAGTATCAGCCAATCAGATCGCTGAGCATCCCGATTGGCCAACAGAACATTTAATCTATATTACATATTTATGGCCTGGCTATTTCAAGGCAAGCTATACTTGACTCACCAGTAGGTTCATCAACGAAATTGTCATCATGAAAACGAATAACAGAACGAACACATAAGACAAATCCCTGAACGGCAAAGAAGGATAATCCAAGGCTGAGTTACGTCTACCGATTTGTTGTGTGATAAATGCTTCGTATTCGAATTCACCCGTTAACATGATAAGTATCTTGGCAATTGTTCTTCCCACTGATCCAAACGAGTCTTGAGCAAGAAAGAGAAGATAGAAAGTTACCATGAACATAACAAAAAGGGATGAGAACACCAAAAGAACTTTTAGTAACGTTGCTGTAACATGCAAGTACATTGTTATGTAACCACGAAAGATCTTGAACCGTTGTAGATACAATGTTACTCCAACCCACACTATGAATAAATCAACTGTTGCCATTTGAAACATTATTTCGTTATTTCCATCAACAATAGCTGATGTTTGTAAGATGACTGGCATCGCTAATCCACAAGCAAAAGACACCAAGATGTTTTCCAAGGTGAAAAAACGCCAGCGGTATAGAATAAGTAGGAACAACTGCTTTGCCAACAGTAGAATGCAAGTCGTTAATGCAGTGTAAGCCACTTTCAGTTCCGTATCTTCAATTTCTATGTCAGCTGTTGTGCTTTTATTCTCAGCCTTTTCCCTCAATCCTCGAACTGACCTATAGAAATAAAGTGGAAAAGAGTTGCTTTACCATTTGCTTTTTTTCGTTTTATCATGGATGTTTTCCATTTTGAAGCGGAGATCATCGACCAGCGTTTTAATCAAACAATTTCTAGTTATCAGTATCAACCGTTCGGATTTTATGGAGAATCAAGGGTTACTATAACATACTTGCTGTGTTTGGTTTCGCTTAACTTATATCCATGCCGATTTTTGGAAGACAGGAGGAATACTTCGAACATGAACTTCCGAAAGAGACTTTTCGAACACCTTGTCAACTATTTCGAGTACGGTGAAGTGACCAATAACGCGAACGTGGTAATACTTTTCTGTCATAAAACAAGCCCGTTTCATTTTATGCAGTATATATTTTCTACTTCGGGGCGAGTTTTCGAACCATGTTATCATAGACAAACGGTTTTACCGAACAATAGATTGCTGAAATTTTTTCATGTTGCATAATCTTAGTTACCTGTCTCTATCCAAGATGATAACAGTTGAAAATAGCACTGCAAAGGCGAAGAAAAGAAAGAAAAATCCAACGAACAGATAGTGACCAAAACTACTCCATTTCTGATTGAGAAAGTTTCGAGTAAGTGGATGAAGCAGAAGCTCGTGACGGTTAAACTCAACCATTGTGTTAGCTGCTAAATTCACGTTACATTTATCATTTGGTGCTGGATCAATGACATCAAAGTTGTAGGTAATGCAAAAGTCTTTGTCATCTGGATGGTGATCTGAATAGACGACAGATCTTTCTAGGATTTGATGCATCACACGAGGCATAGTAGCAATAATTTTCTTGATCAAAGATTGACCTTTTTCTGACGTGCAAAGTAAAGCAGACCTCCACCTGACAATGCAAACAAGAAGTAATTAAGGTTAATCTTGGCAGACGAAGTTTGAAGTACAACATTTAGATTATAACAATTTCGTTTATCCAACCTTGCATTGTTGACAATACTCATACAAACATCTTCATGGCGATAATGTACAGCCAACTCAAAACAGTTCATGTTTTCTGAATTCACAGCTCTTACGCTGGCACCATGTTCCAGTAGGATTTCCACTTGATTAGCTTGGCCACATTGAACTGCCGTGAGTAATGCTGTGTTACCGAGATTGTCGACCTGTTCAATATCTGCACCATGTTGAATCAATACCAGTGTTGTTCGCGAGAATCCTTTCGATAGAGCACGGTGCAATGCGGTTTGGTTACAGTTATCCCAAATATTCGAGTCCATTCCCTTTGCGAGAAGGAAATTCGCTATCTCCCTGTGATAGTTAAATTAGTACATGTTAAATACAATGTTGTAATCAATAGATGAAAGATGTTTACTAAAGTGCAATAGCATTTACCAGTGATCAAAGTCAGCTGCGACATGAAGTGGAGTCCCTCCTGATTCATCTTTACTTTCTAACAGTTCAGTTGAAACGACGCCAGCAAGGAGCTGAACACACTCCATCTCGTTGCTCTCAACAGCTAAATGCAGTGCTGTCCTTCCTGTTGAATCCTTAACTGAAAGTTCCCAAATCGAATGTATGAATTTTTCAAGAATCTAGAAAAAACACAAATTACTATTCATTGTCTATATCATTTCAAGCATGTTTTTACTCAAGTTTACTTAAATGTATATTCACTAATACCAAAAGTAGCAAATTTGACAGAATATGAAAGAAAGGAATGTAATCAGATTACCTCTGACTTTCCATAAAGTGCACAGTAATGAATTGGCGTTCGTCCATCTTTGTCTTCGGATTGCAAAAGAGAATCAGCTCCGTATTTCATTAACATAGTTACGATTTCTAGACTGTCATATTGAACCGCCAAATGTAAACATGTTCTTAAAGAAATGTCAACTTGGAGCACATCAATTGATCCTTTGAACAAGAGAAACTCTACCACAGTTATTTGACGATGTACAATTGCCACCATCAATGGAGTCATGTTGTCATTCTCTCGTGCATTTATCTCAGCGTTGTATTCGATGAGTAGAGGAAACAGAGATACATGTCCAAATTGAGCCAATCTAGATGTACAGAAGAGTTGAAAAAGTTAGCTGCCAAAGTCAAATCTGTTATAACGGTCACCTCTATAGAGCGACCACCCGTGTATAATGGTCATTCTTTCAATGTCTAAACATTTTCTTCTATTAAATCAACCCTGTATATACAGGCTACCTGCATGCAGTGCTAATTAATTTATCTGCCTATCATATCTGGCTGCTATATACAGGTTCACTGCATTTGTCAAGTATGAAAACTCTATCGAAGTCTATGATGATGTTTCAATTGCACTTACAAATGAGATGGTGTTTCTCCTTTCTCGTTTTTAGCATCAACTATTGTCCCTTTCTGAAGCAGAAGTTTAGCCACACCGTAATGGCCATTCATGCAAGCTAGATGCAATGGCGATGAAAGTGACGATGATCGGACAGAGGGTCTGGTGCCTTTCTCAAGCAAAATACGTGCTGGTTCTAAATAACCCATACGACTGGCAAGATGTAGAGGCGTAGTTTTGTCTTTTCTTTGTGCGTTGACAAGCTTATCAGTATCAATTTCATCACCTAAAATAATTGATCAAATCAGTTAACCATTTCAATAAAAGTCAAGAAACGATGTATCAGAAACTAAAGAGTTTTCGAGACGGAGGTATTCCGTGCATTACAAAATAATTCTGGCAGCTGATACGTAAGCACCTAGAATGCTTTGTTGGATCCTTACAAGCATGACAAACTATACTGAGCTTCTTGCTATGATGGGAGCCCCGTAAATGATGAACTAACGCCTTAAGACATTTCAGTCAATTAATAAGCAATGTGATACAGTCACATTTCTGAAATTTACACGTTACAGATTTTAGTATCGTATGCGAAAGAGTCATGTCTCTGCTTTCCAAACCATATCAAAATTATTTACATCCCAGGGAGAGAAAGCAACGTATATGTTTATTCTTTGATTGACTGTATACTCACCCCCTTCAAGCAATAATTTGATGACATTAAGGCTGTTATTAGCTGCAGCAATATGCAAAGGTGTGGTGCCATTGTTTGTAGAAGCATTCTTTTTTGCTCCAAATAGAATCAATAGCTGACATATCCCTTCATCTCCATTCCCAGCAGCCAGATGAAGAGGTGTTATTCCATCTTGATCGATTGGATTAGCACTCACGTCATCTTGATGCAGTATCTCATAAACAAGATCCCTTTGGCCTTTGCGTGTTGCAATGTGGAGAGGCGTTTGACCTTTGCGATCTACCATACTGACAGGACAGCCCTTTTTTAGTAACAGACTTGCCATTTCAAAATTATTATGCCTGAAGTGCAAGAAGTGTAAAATTAGTAATTTATGTTATGTCATTAGCAATGTAAATGGATATACGCGAGTAGGGTTGAAATGAGTGTTTCCAGGAGCGTTTCTACTCATTGTTCATCAAACAGTGAAAGCGCTGTTAAATTTAGTTTTAAAACTTTGCTCGTTGTTTTCAAATTTGATAATAGTGTAGACGTTTCAGCCCTCTCTTCTACCACTGTTAGCGTTTCTGAAGGAGACCTGGGAAAATTATCATCCCCAATTTGTTCGGGGACAGCTTCATTATGATTGGTCCTAGATCAATTTTGTTACAGTGTCACGCCCTGGTGGAACAATTTGTCTGACGAAATTGTCTCCTGCAAAACTTTCCTTGATTTTAAAACAAATTTGGATAAATCTGATCTGTCTTCTCTCTGTAATATATATTCATAGATTTGTGTCAACATTCAAATATCCTGTATATCTATC
>JANVCG010066335.1:0-17701 GCA_025505365.1 Haliclystus inabai
AGGCCCAAATTACATTGTACCGGTTAGGAATCAGCCCAGTTAGGTACTGCGCAATCAGAGTCAAAACAACATACAATGTTATTTGGGCCCATAAGGCCAGGCTAATTTCCAAAATTCGGGACTGAAACAGAAATCGTTCTATCGATGATATATCTTTCAATTAAATTTACTCCAAAATGTGATTACGCACCGATTTAAATGACAAATGAAATTGAAGCTCGATAATTAAAAACTATCTGCGGGTTGATATAGCCTGGTGAACTTTTATGTGGCTCTTTCAAGATTTCAAAATGAAATAATTTGATAAAAATTATCGAAGAGATTTGCCACTGATGCTGCTACACCTCGAAATCTTCCCTTATTGGGTGTTACAGTAGATGACCTCGTTAAAGAGTTTCGCTTGGAAATGTGACCTTGAAAACAGTTGAACATGAAAACAAAAATAAAAAATATGTAGTTTATTAGTAAAGAGTGTATTCATGAATACCTTGCGACAGTTACCAACTTGTACATCAATAATTGGTGTTTTTGTCAAACACGCAGCCTTCCGCAATTCACACATACTGTCGTAAGTATTACCATCAGATCCACATACTGTTACTGCATTTATTTTGGAGCATTTACTAACACACGGTTCTGTAAAAATAACAGACTGTTTTATTCCCTTTGATTCCTAGACGGTTTCATACAGAATCTGTTATTAGAGACCATTGAATAACGATGAATGCATAAGGCAGTATAATAGACAAATTCAATTCTGACTAATTGTACAACAGCTAGCAATGACAAATATGAATAAGAAATTGGAAATAAGAGAAATGGATATTACGCCTCTTTGATGTTCAGCCCGGATTTGATTTTTGCACAATTTGCGTAATTCATGCGTGATCCATGTCTAATAAGCAACGCCATGCTTGTTGTCTATAGATACGATCAAACCACATGATTGATTTAACCCAATCAGTGGGCTCCTTCTACTCTTGTCATCGTATGTGCGAAGTTCAAATGTAAAAATGTAAATCTACCGTTCTACGAGAACTTACTTTTGCAATCATCGATTCCGACATTAGTGATGGCTTTATCCATTTTACAGGCAGCAATCTTCATTTCACATTCGTTTGGATAAGTTACACCGTCACTGCCACACACTTTGGGTGGATTTATTGGCAAGGAGTATGCACACATGAAAAATGTTGCACGGGAGCACTTTTCAGCTGTGAAGTGAAAATAGATAATATATCTCAAAGTGTATATAAAGCTGAAAGATAGTCTAAACAAGAAAATATTTCTTAAATTATGTTAGCTATTTTCTTCTTGGCTTCAATTAGCCTGCGTGCAGACTAAAACCTTTTCGAAGGAAAGTCAGTAAACATGTGTAAACACTTTTCTTCACAAAAGTTTTAGTCTGCACGCACGCTAGGCTCCAATCCAAAACAATACATTAAAAATTAAAATTAATACATCGTACTTCCAGTTTCGCAAGAACCAGCATACAGTCGAGTAATTGCTTTGCCTTTCTCACAAGCAGCTCTTTTCAATTCGCATTCGCTAATGTATGTTTTACCAGTGTGGGCACATTGAGGGCGAAGATCACGACCATGACGCGAGTTACGAGGGCAGTTGATATCACATTCTAAAAATAAAAGTATAAAAAGTTATAATCAGTAAAGATTGTATAATCATGTATAGTCTGAATTGCAATCGCAGTCATCTTCAAAACACACTAAAGATATATTGGAGAAATTAGTTTATCGAAAAATATGCTGTGCAATCGAAGGCACTCGTATACGCTTAAAAACCCGGGGAGGAGACCTGGGGGGACACTGGAATGGATTTGTGATGGGGTTGTGCTATTTGTGATACTTTCTCACGATAAAATTTACAAAATTCCGAAAAGGTATCTCAAATATGACACGACCCCGTATTACTCGCATATGGAAGTCCCCTTGGCATCAAAAATCACACCCATTGCAATGTGAATGTAAAATAATTCAGCGAATGTACATTTCAAGATAATATTATGTAAAAAATGTTCATATTATGCACATGAAATAATTATGTCACTCACTTTTGTTACAAGGTCCAATTGCAGAATCTAAAGTTTGATCTATCGATCGAGCACACATAAATTTGCATAGATTTCCATACGTCACACCATCAGTACCACAAAGAGGCCCAATTTCCCCAGTACACTGCGCTAAACATTTGGAAAGCTTCGAGCTAGGAGCACCATTAACTGGAAAAAGAAAACACCTTTTGAATCTCACACTCGCCTTATTCGTGTATAATATGTCTATAAAAACAAAGCATCTGATTTAAAGAAAAAAATCTATAACTGTTATGCTCATCTTTACACAGTAAACAATAGCTGCATATAATTTGTGTTATAATTAGTATTAAAATAACACAAGAACACGTTGGATAGTGTTAGATGATGCCTGTGTCCTATACATCAAGTACAGATATTTCATTATAAAAAGGTGGAAAAATCCGAATTAAAATCAAGTAAAGCATCATTTTAAGAAGCGTTTTTGAAATAGGCGTTGCCTCAAAGTCTCTCAACTGGAAGATACAAACTATTATTAAACTGCACATAGCAATTTGTTAAAGCATGTGCAGAGATCGCATCAAAGAAATATAGATTGAACTGAGTAAAGGAGGTATTATAGAAAAAGCTCAATATTACCCCATGTTGGAGGGCACAAATTACGTGTATATATCGCTACTCTAAAATCTCGGTTTAAAATAAGACAGATTATCTCCTACCTGTTAAGAAACTAAAAGTAAACACTGCAATAAGAAACATATTTGGCAACATTCTGCAACGCAAAGGAAACATGAGAATAAATACACATCGATTTTAAAAAAGGTAAATAGTACCCAACGTCTCAAAATGTTAAGAAAGCTCAACACTGTACTTCGCTGAGGTAAAAAAAATTAATTTTGTGCTTTACCCAAACATAGATACTGAAATAACAACTTTTCTTATAAAAAATTCGAGTAATCTGTTACCGAATGGATACTGTGTTGCGGTGCTTGCCCGGTTGCTAGTAGCTGTCGCAAAACTCCGTTCTCCAAGAAAGGGGTAAAGTAGGTAGCCTATGCGGCACGAATACTATAGGCACAATACATCCTCAAATACCACCTATTAATCATTTACGATAGATGTTGGTTTACCTATAGACTTGTAGTAATACTATATGATATTATTTCCTACGATTACAATCAATATGAATATAGATCTCTGTCGCTCTTTACCTGTTTTAACCACGTTGCAATCAGCTCGTAAAACCTTCAAAAAGAATATAATTGGAATAAATAAAATTAGCCTTAATTTAAATGATTGTATGTTTGATCAACTGTTTCAAATGTGGCAATATCTCACGCAATCAATCAATAATAACATTGTTGATTTGTTTATTTAGCAGTTACATATAATCAATAAAATGTTGCTTAGATCAACAAAACATCTTTTCCTGTGAATTTCGCAAGGGATTATTAACCTTATGTCAAAGTTGATAATCATAGTCTCATAATAACACGAAGATCAACTACTATCAAAGTTTATCAATTGTGTTTGAAAATCGACAAACTGCTGATGTCGAATAAGAATAAAATCAAACCATAAATCGGTCTGTTTCCGATGAATCGTACGATACGCACAGACCGCTTGTGTTGATTTATCCTATAAATTATGCAATAATTGCTGCCTTCTTATTTCCAACTTTCATAGAAATTATTGGGTGAAAAATTCTACAGCACAGCGCTTTACTTAATGGGGAATTGTAATTGGTATCCTCATTCGAGGTCAAAAACGTTATGTTTAAGAGGCAGTGAAAATCTTTTCAGAGCTCTCCCTGGCGTCCAAGTAGACTCTAAGTGTTTCTTGAGGAAAAGTTGAAATCAACTTTTCCTGAATAGTTCTCAAAGTCTGCGCAAAGACTAAGCTCTACTTATAACATAAATTAGATAGACATTAAATGCATTTGATCATGAAAATTCAAAACACAGATAGTTCAAAAGAGAAATTAAAGAAAGCTCTAAATCATTAGGAAAACAGCTACATGATCAGGGATCATTATTGACCCTTGAGCAAAATATATAGTTTGTTTATTTGGGTAACCTGTAATTGAATAACAACATAGTAGTTTATCATTACTGCATTGCAAATTTAACAAATAAAACGATAATAATGATTTACCATACCTTACTTTCGTAACTTTATCCTTTCCTGTGATGATTTTATTGTTTACGTTCGTTTAAACATTTGTTTACCCGCTGGGCGTTGATTTATGTTAGTTTGCCCTTCACAACAAGTAAACACCATGAGAGATCAACAACAATCAATTTACTCATCGGTGAAAATGTTTGAATAACAGAAACATCGCTTGGTGTGTACCTCTATGACTCTTACATAATGTTGTGTGTAGCGACGATATGAGGAAAAAACGGTATTACAATTACGAGCATACGGACCACTGCCAACAGCAAATCAAAGAGACTTAAGAAATTACATGAAAATTTCAAATACAAAGTGCGATTTAATAAATCGATTCATTGTTACTGCCCTTGGTGTTAATTTAGCATTCAAAACGCTCATGTGAAATAAGCTTAGTTCTACTCAAGAATTAGCTACAACATCTTATAAATGGATTGGTGGTGACTGAAACATTTTCGATTGATTGAAATGAGTGAATAGTGTAATTAAAAACCAATAGACACTGGAAATAGACTGCGTAGCGCAAATTTCTACACTCAGGAACATTCTACGTGTTTAATTCCCTGTTGCCGTTGTTATATTTCTAGTCAATTCAAGTCCCCCTCCCAAAACTCAAAACGTCATTACGCTACACACACGATTCGCGCTCCAAATTGACATCTGTTTTGATCGTATAACTCTCACAAGACGTAGCGTTCGATGAGCTAGTGGATGGCTCATAAAAAGCTGTGATCTTCCCAGACGATAAAGTTTCACCAGATGTAGGTATTGCCATGGATACAATACTGCCAATCATTAATTGATGGCTTGTTGAATTTATCGATCGTTCATTTGCATTTTGTATGAACGGTATTAAAAACATGAGAATGACACCCAGTGTTATCACAAAACCAGCAACGAAAAATGCCGTTTCATAACTGGAGGATGCATCGTAAAGCCAACCTGTAATTGAACAAAATAATTTGATCACAATTTACTAAGATAAGCAGATTCAATCACAAAGAAACTAACGTAGAGCTCATCTTTTCCTGTCTTGGAGGTCTAGAAAAGTGCCTTTTGAGGGTCGTAAATCAGAGGCTGTTTTACAATCACGCAAATAGCAGGGCAGTAAAGCCAGGAAATGTGCCTGGAAGAAGTTTCTAAAATATTGTAAACATTTTAATTTTAATAGAAAAAACGTAAAAGAAACGATAGGTTTATTGCTCTTCTATCAACAGAATTCCTATGCTGTAGGGGAGGGGGGTTGGTCCAAGGCAAACATCAACTAACAAACCACAACGCGCTTACGCTAGGTATGGGTTTACTCTCTAATTGAATGTCAGTCAAAACTCACCCGCCAACGGTGGTCCCATCATGGCTGGAAACGATAAGACCATAAACAACGTTCCAATTGCACGTGGTGTTCTTTGTAAACCGACTATGTCTCTTGTTACTAATGGAATCATCATAATATATGCAGCCTCGAAAAAACCAAATAGCAATACCACGCAAACAAGGCTAATATAAGATGTGGAAATTGGTATCAACGTTAATGCGATACTCATAGCTAGCATTGCAAATTGATAAATTACTCTTCGATTGAAAAATGGGAAATCTGCAATTTTTCCTGCTACCAATTTACCAATAATAGATGCAGCTGACATGTAACTGACTAATAATGAACTTTTCGACGTAGGTATACCAAGCATTGTTGCCTGACGAACCTACAAAAATAAAATATCCTTTCAATAAAATCGAATGGTAAAGTCAGCATTATGAGCAAGTCGTCTGGTGTTCCAATGCTGCATTATAAAGAAGATCTGTATCTCGATTGGCATTAATTAACCGACGGTTTTTCATTTTGAATAAATACAATTTATTGAATACAATGTCAAACATTCGTACCGAGGTCAGCCTCATAGCAGCCACCTATCTATAATGGTCACTTTATATAGTTCTTAATTCTAATCTCTATTGAATTTAGCCTGTATATAAAGGTCACCTCTCTGAAGTGGTCAATCTTCAGTTGACCATTATACACAGGTTTCAGTTGACTTGACTTGATATTGCGCAGAACTTACCAGATGAACAAAGGGTACAAAATAGCCCAACATGCTTATCCATACGGCAATGACAAAAATAAGAAATGCTGGTTCTTTCCAAATCGATCTAATTTTGTAATGTCCAGAATGTTTTTTGATATCACCATTCGCAATATGGTGTTCTCTCATTTGTGCTTGCTGATAATTTTCATTAACAGGACGAAACGTTAGTGCACACGGAATGCATAATAAATGAGCTGTTGCTAAGATACGTAAGCAATTAATAACACCTGTTTTATCGACCATGAACTGTGCTAACGGACTAATAGCAAACGTACCGAAACCACTACCAGATGTTACAATGCCATTAACAAGTGCCAAGCGTTTATTAAAATATGGCATCAAAGCTATAAGCGTTGGGAAGTAACACAGCGACGCACCAAAACCCCATGTTAAGCCATATGTAACGTAAAGTGTTTCTAAGTTAGAAGCGTATGATGATATGAATAAGCCAAATACACATAGAGATGAACCAGTTAAGGCTACCAATCGACAATTGTATTTCTCACATAATGATGTTGCTAATGGACCGCATAAGAACATTATACCAACGCCAAGAGAGCCAACCCAAGCTATAACAAAATATTCAATATTTATAAATTAGGAATGCAAACAAAATTATTTCAGTTTTGAGCTTGAAATCGGTTTTTATGTTAGCAGTCTGAGTGATTCTACATTATTTTTGGAACCTCAATTAAACAAGAGCAAACATTTATTTTTACAATCCAATTTCTATGCTTGATGGGTTAGTCTGTTCTATTTCTATTAGCTTGAAGGAGGATTGCATGTTCCAAAACATTGTACACAAACAACTCCATTATATTGCCAAAATCATTATCAATCTTGAAATAGCGATAGCCATGCGGTTTTACAGAACTATCTTGCATTCATGGTGGTCTAACATTGTGGCTTTTGACAAACGTGAATCACAGCCACAACTGTAAAATAAAATTAGTCACTTCAGACAGAAGAAATTGGGGAAAAAATTATAACAGACCAAAGCATAAAAACACACAAACTTCCCATCAATTTCAACAAGGCTTTTTGCTGGCCCAAAAACTCACCGAAAATGTTACAGTCCGTAACTACTGCGGGTGTTTGTAGGGTGACCTCCACCAAGAGCATATTTTTCTGCCTACATCCGGGCATTTTCGATGGATAATATTTGTTTATGTCAGACGAAACGGGTGGATTTAGCCACTTTTTAGATCAATTGAGCCAATTTCATTATAAAACTTCTGTTGGACTGTTATCGTTTAGAAATACCAACTTTTTGTCGGGCAAATCCAGCAGCGCGCCCCCACAAAAAGTGAAAACTTACGACCCAGATCATAGTTGTTCCAGTAAACCGCGATCGCTGCCTGAGGTACAATTGGGTTCTGAAATGAAGGGTGAGCTCTGTAGTCAAACTCATTTTAGGAACTGTATTAGATTTCATGTGAAAGGATTCAGTTCAACTTTTCCGATTGCGCACAACCGACTAAGTATAATATGTATTATTGCGTGGAATGGTCGGCTGGAATCGCTGAAAATGAAAACGTGCAAAGGTGGTCTCCTCTTTAGAGTAATAACATAAAATTTAGTTTTGTACGTATGTACTTTAATTTATTTCCGAGAGAGCACTCAGTTGATGATCATTTTTACGGTTATTTCGAAGAGTTCAACTAACAAATTTCCGGAGTTGCTAATTAACTAATTCTAAATAGTTTATACTTTTTAGTTTCATAGTTCAATCGTTTCTAGTGTAATTTGAGAAAGAATAATATTGAATTCTTTATACATATAGTGAGAATCAGAATCAGTTCGTCAGCCCCAATTGTTCAAGTTCCTATTAAATGGATTGAAGAATTTCGTTAATTTAACATTTAATGAGCTACAGATAACAATCTTAAAATTCAATCTTGTAATAACATTATGAATAGTGTTTGATTTTATGAAAGGAAATATATAAGATATCGATACATTTAATCCATGTATTTGGTGATATTCTATAATGATAATACTTTAACGCTCAATAAATCATCAAAAATGACGGAGAAGTGCGAAATTGATATATTCAAAAGATTTAGTGATGGAGATTTTCCAAGGCACGAGGTGCTAAAAAGATACCCCCCCCCCGCAAAAAAAAATACAGTTAATCATATCATATAGTCAAGCATTTCTACGATAAAAACGAGTTTTATTACATCGAAATAAATCGATAGTTATGCGCGCAAATATTATAACGGATGCAGTTAAGAGCGGGAGCAAGAGCGCTTTATTCAAAATTTGAAGGGCAAAGTTGTAAAATGGCTTGTAAGATGACACAGGGTTACTGAGTTTATGAATATACACTCATTTATATTTAAGTGTTTTCGAAATTGATAATACTATTAATTCTGCGAGATTTGAAAACAACTCAAAGCAAAGTTCCTCTGGCAACGATTGCTTAGGCAATAAATTTTCTTTAATCATTATCGAATTATTACCTGTACTTTTGAGTTTATTTGACATTTTCCATGTTGGCGTTGTCAAATTTCGAATTTTATTTGTCTACAATTTGACTGGATAAGTTGCATTCAAGTTTTATATCACTAAATATGTCAAAACAGTGATTTGAGATTTAATAATTCAAGTGGTTGAATTATCTATGTCGATCTTGTCTATTTGTATGTAGATATTTTCCTTGCTGTCTATATTAGTAGTCTCTGTCTATATTCTGTCTATTTTTTTTTTCATCATTTAATTCATCGAGTAATCTCAATCAATAATCAAGGGGATTGTAAATGGTGTAAACATCTAAATATTATCTAAATATTATGGATATAAATTATTTTTATAGCAGGGTGATCTTATGCAATATTTTACACCATTTACCACTACAAAACCACAATCTTTAAAACTTCAAGTGTAATAAGAGAATCCAGTTAAAAGATCAAATAATCATCAAATAAAAATATAATATATCTTCATAACAATGATTTAAACACTTGATATATATTATATTTATAGAATAACACGGAAAGATAAATAAAGACATACCCGTTTCTCCTTTCGACCTTTTATAATGATCTACTAGAGCAGCAAAGAACACACCAGATGAATTCACTAAACCAATGACAATAAATTGAATGACAAATGCTGACGCAACAATCACCCAACCCCATCCACCGTCTGGGTGAGTTTTCCCTCTGCTGTGAAACGCAATATCGTCTCCCAATTCTTCTGTTGATAAATCTCTGTCTTTAAAACCCATGATCTTCACCAAAATATTCCAGTAAAACAACAAACAGATATAATAAAATTGATTTTTTAATTTTGCATTTTATACGTTTTTATTCTTGTTTACTTCATCTGCTTTTTAGCGTTTTGCTCTTTTGCGTTCAGATTGCCACCATTGAGAATGACATGTACTCTTATTTCGCCACTTTAGTCAAATGTCAATCGCTCAACATGTTGTCTTCAATGACGGCGACGAATGAGAGCAAAGATCTATAATTACCATAGTAACGCTATGAAATTTTAACCAACCAAAGAATTTCGAATCAACAGGTTAAAATATTGCATTTTAAAGACAACGATTTGAAGAATTACGCACAAGTGTTTTGAACGATTCACTTCAATTAACAATTGATTTGATACAAAATGAAAATAGCTCAGCTTGACATAGAGAAGAAGAGAAAAGAACATTCAGATCACATGAGATAAGTTCTCCTTGGGAATACCCTTCCGGCATTTGCATTCGACTCAAAAGTTGAAACAAATGGTACACAATACAAAAGACGCAAAACGGGAAACCAACACAGAATGAAACCGGCGTAACGATACATCGTAGGTCTAAAACTGCACAAACATTAGTGATGTAGGTCAGCTTAGGTTCGCTACCAAAGTAAACGATATTGTCCATATACCCATGATATAACGTACTTCACAAGACATTGAATGCAATTTGTGTGGTCTAACAATAATAAAAAGTTCAAATGAAGTAATACTAAGAATACCGAAACAAAATGCTGTGCAACAAGAAGATGCAGAAGCGCTTTTAACGAGGATAGTGGACTGTTTCCAGTTAACCCGTATAGCCTACGGGTTCGTGGAATACGGCTTCTGGGGACAAAGAGCGAGTTAAGCAGATTTGAGATCCTAGCGGGAGCTGATACAATTTCAAAGCCATTTAGTAACATTTCGTAATGTAAACCACGATTTTCCAAATCTTTTTTATAAAGCAATTTGAGAAAATATCTAGACATGTTGACGATTGAGCTATCAGAGACTTCTAAACATGCACAGTGGCATATATCTATTGTTTTTACATCGATATTAAAAGTTGAATAAAAACAAAAACAACACGTAAAAAGACATTACATCAAAAAGTTCATCGAAGATAGTGTCTTTGCTGTGTTAAGACATAAAAGTCACTTTGCGAAAGCTAACTATAAGAGCTATCAAAACATCGTTATTGGCAAGACATGAACGCAAAGAAACCCGCCACCCTGCTCCGCATGTCTAATTCCCTCTCTCCATAGCAACGGTATTTGGTATCACCCCTTCATTCAAAAGCGCCCGAACAATTTTACTATTCTGTGGCGTGGCTATTTTTACGAAAGGTGGTGCATGTTGATATACTCTGATATAAACATATAAAAACATATTACTGAGTGCATACAGAGACAAGAACATGGCTTTAAAAATATATGAGTCTCAAAAAGAGAGTGGTTCGCATCCTTATACTATGGTGCTTCTCTCCCGCACAAAAGATGAAGTAAAAACACTGTTGGGTTTAGTCGATGGGAAAACGTATGCTGTGATTCATATACTGTGATCTTAAAACAGCTATTACAAGATTATCAAACAAGTTCTAAATAAATGGTTTTATCCAATAGAATACGAATGAATTAATGCAAAAATTTAATTTATAAAGAAAGGGCAATGAATTTTGACCTTCAAAAGTAGCCACATCGATCATAAACTATGTTTGAAATTGAAATACTTCTAACGCGGGAATCCCATAATCCAGTATAAGATCTGCTGTCTATTGATGTCTTGCTTTACTTAACAGGTCAAGTAAGCCTACGTTGCTGACTTCCAGTACTTAAAGAGGGGTAACCTCGGAATGAGCTCACTTACTAATGACCTCAAACCTGCTTTAGACCTTGAAGTTACAGTTAGCAATCAAATTGTTTTTCATCAAATTGCTCACAAGCTGAGAAAAATATGTTTCTAAGAAAGTCTTCGTAGTGTAGCCATTTGCTCAAAAATACTTGAAGCGCATGTATATTGGATGTTATGAATAACAGTGAAATAAATACAAGCCTCAAGACATGGACCCTTTCTAGATTGATTCATAAATGACTACTTATGATGCAATTGATATTTATTGACATGGCAAGATTGGAAAAGCATGCCACAATAATTGTGTCTATTCGTATAAGGAGAAAACTCTGATCTCAGAAGGCAGCTCTTGTGTACAACAGCCCCGGGAGTACCTTTATACAGCAACTGTATGGATGTTAGGTCTGCATTCTCTTAAAAGATGCACGACTTTGAGTGTGGTCAGCCCTCTTCTGAAATATACCATCGTACTCCTGTCTCAGGGGTAGCAGAACCAGACAAGAATATTACGAACGATGTTATTCACAGAACCAGGCCTACACTCTTTATTTGGAAACTCGGGAAACCGTGAGATGACTTCTCAAAATAATAAATCACAAAGAAAAATTAGTTTGGTAATCCTGTCGTGGAACATCAATTTATGAAATGTGAAGTTCTATAAAAAGATCGTAGAATCACGATAAAGCCATTTTAAACCTAACACGGGTTTTAAACCTTTCCTGTTTCACTAAACTATCTACCTCGATGAAGTAGCCTAGAGTTGTCTTTGCGACACCTTATTTGTCTATTACCTACAGCGATATTCTTCGGCAAATCAAGTGCAAATCGAAAGGCTGACATGAATCGACAATTCAGATGTCTTAACCTTGAACTACTCAAAACTAGAAGTTCATAGATTTTCATATTTCTATCTTTCGAACATCCTCAAGCGACCGTTATAAGAGTTGACAGGAATGCAATCCCTTTATAACAGCTAATAATATTTAATCGCTTCCCAAAGCAAGAAAGATATCACAGTTGAGAAATAAGGTAACCTTTTAACGCGATAATCTTAACCCGAAATGAGAATTAGGATACAACTTAAGTAGGCTAGCGCAGCACTCTTATCCTTGAGTGAAAAAAATAAAATAATAATTTGTACGCTATGCATCGAAAAATGATGAACCGCCAAATCTACCAACACAAGTCAATTTCATCTCAAATATTACCAACATGATACACCGAAAATAGTTCTAGGCCTCTATGTCGCAAAACAACAGGTCATCTTAAGAAGACCGGCTAGAAAATTCGGGGATGGGGTGGGGGATTAGTTAGCCTCAATCTTGAGTTTTACTGGGAACTATTGTTCTTTAAAATAACTTCTCGGATTCTACAGCGAGCTCTTTTGACTAGTTGAGAAATGGCAATTTAATTCCAGGTAGTCTTTATCTAATAGTTATATTCCGTTCACAGCCTATTTTTCCAATAAAAGATTAGAGTGCTAAGCTCAGCGTGCTGCTCTCAATTGTTATTGGTCAATTGGAAGTCATGTGACGCATGGATTATAGGGCAATTGGGGTAAGCAAAACCGGGTTCACGTTTTCAAAGGAGCGCGCGAAGCTCAATCATCATTAATTTCGATTTCACCAACAAAAACCATGGCTATTTCTACGACACACCCACAATCTCTATTTGCTCACAAAAGTATTTTAAAGCGAAAGGTCACAGCTATCCAAACAGAAAGATGGCTTGGATCTCCATCCATTACATAAATTCATTGTGTATAAATATTTTGGTGAAGTAGTTATGAGGCTAAATTAATTTTGTGCAAATACAAACAAAACACATCATGTTCAGATCCATACTAGTTATTAGTACAGTTGTCTTTGATACGAGAAGAGAACCCAGCTTACGTACAATAGAGCTAATCTCAAATGATTGATAAATAATAATCCATTATATTGATAATTAATTGATCTCACTGCATCTTTATCCAGTGCTTATATTGGAAATAGATACGTTTATCATGTCACCTGGATTGCTCTTCTTCTATGTAATTTTCAGTTTTCATGTCATTCAAACCAAGATTTTCGTTTTGCTCAAATGTCCTTTCGTATTTTTCAACTGTTAAGGCCGGGTCTGGTTCCGGAGCATAGACGTTCTTAAAAAACAAAAATGAACAAGAATGTTATCAGCATCAAGAAAGGTTCACAGGTAGAACGCAAGTCTGACGTTAGGTTGGAAATTTGGACACGATCTTGACCTCAATAACACAGATCTGAATCCGAGTTGAAAAAATTAACAAAATGGATCTTACAATTAACACAAAGCAGAAAAATGTTGATGGTGCTTATTGGCTTTCAGAATGACAAAGATGCTTTGTAGCTGATCTCATTTGTCATTATCTGATTACAACCAGGCACGCAATTGGTTTTTTTTTTCATTGCAATGGAATTACATTGTAAAGGGGCAACTTTTGTTTGGTACAGTAAAATATGTACAGCCAGCTATGAGAGGCAGACAAGCTGACCATTATATGCAGGTGGCCTTTATATACAGGATTGATTCAATAGAATAAACTATTTTTGATATTGCAAGAGTGACCATTATAAACAGGTGGCCAATTTGCAGAGGTGACTATTATAGCAGGTTTGACTGTATATTGAACAGCATTAGTGCTAACCCACCCATGGTACTACCGTTACGGATTGAACAAGGTAGATCCTCATTCAATGACTCGAACACCATACACATTGCAATCATATCCTGTTTCAGTAACAAGAAGTCAGTTCAACTATAAATGAGGGAAAGTGTTGAAAACCTAGTCGATATAATTGCCAAAGGACAGTTGCAGGTGATTTTCTTTTGTCTGTGAACATGCAGAAAACAAGGAAATCATTTGCTACAGGAACTTTCTTGTGTGTACACTTTCACAGCGTGTCAACTTTGTAGATGGATGAATTGTTGCTAAGATTAGATTTGACATAATCACCACACGTTTGAAAGTTGAGGTTGGAGATATGATTGTTTAACTACAAAGATGGAAAATTTTTTGACTGTCATCAAAACGCTTGAGACCCATGTTCCATCTGAAAAATATTTAGGTCTACAACGTAGGTTCACAACAACTGGCATAACTTAATTATTGGGTCTCAATCTACTTTAAAACGGCAGATATCAATTCTAGGTATGGAAAATTAGTAACAAAAAAGAATGAACTACTTTAATTTATTGTTTGGTCAACATACTTGAATGTAGCTATTGCCAACTGGATCATCCAAAATGATTGTTACAAATCGCTCACCACGCATGATCTAATGGGAAAGAAACAAAATCCACTTATTTAAAATACATGTTTAAAAAGTAGATGTAGCCTACAGCAAAGAGTGATTTTTTATGTAGGGAGTGTGATAGTAGATACTATAACTACTACAATCTGAATGACAACTGGATATCGCATTATAAACTGCAACAACAAAGTGTTTGTTTTGTTTGGCAACAGGTGTGAACACAGTAACAGATGGTAAAGTTTTGGGTGACAGAATATTTCAAATCTTCGATAAAAGTAATCCAGAGCTGCATCAATATTTTTATTGTAGTGAAAGTCAAAATCATATTTGAGATTGATTCACTAGGTTTGAAAGTTGGAGATTGAAACTGTAGGAATTTCAAATGTAAATATACAAAATACAAATAGACTCCTTGTTTTCGAAAACAGCACTTTCTAGTGACCAGGATATTTTGAGAAATTTGTTTATGATACTTGAAGATCAGATTTGCTTTTATCTAAGATGCTTCTAGCCTGTGCGCAGACAGACATTTCTTTGTATAGTCCGTCTGCGCATTAGCCAGCATGATCTTGTTGTATTGTTTGCAAAGTGTTTGTACTGCATTCCTACTCTGCAGAGTGCGGTTGCCGATATTTCGTCCAATTTTACATTGTTTTGAAAAATGTAGACTAGCTGTTTTGCTTTGTTCTCATATTATATGTGGCAATCACAAGGCACTATCAAAAATCTGGTAGTGGAAGGAGTAAATACAACACAATTTTGCTGGCGAATGCACAGACGGACTATGCAAAGAAAATGTATGCATGCATGTAGGCTAAACTGTTTCTTGCTTCTAAACAAGAATTTCAAAATTGTATTGCTGATGCTTCTAAACAAGAATTTCAAAATTGTATTGCAAACAAAAACACAAGCTGAAATGAATAAGCTAAAATTAGGGTTTTCCAGGTTTGCGAATGTTTGGTTCACATATCAAATGAAAGATATCAACCATGAATAGCAAGGACATTGAAATTATTGAGTGTGATGAAAAACTTACATCATCAAGAGTGGATAGGAATGTTTTCATTTTTGCACGATCATCAACATCTGAGCTATCACCAGAGTGGAATGGATTAATTGAAGAAAGCTATTGCAAAATAATGATAAAGAATAATAGAACATAACAATAAAAATGCTCATGAAAATAAAACAAATACCTCCTTTGAAATGAAGTAAAAAGTTGCATTTAGACAACTCAATGAGCTGAAGAACTTTCAAATTGTTCAAAATCAATAAAACCAGGTATATAAATTGTTAAAAGCAAGACTACATATGGGAATGGTGATACATATGACATTAAAAGATGATTGTATTTAATTACATTATAACAGTTCAGCATTAACAAAAGCTGCTTTGTTACTATACAGCTTCTAATCTACAACAGCCGTGGGACTTTCAAGAATTAATTTAAAAACAATTTGACTCAGATTTAGCTTAGAGTTGGATCATATATGTAATTAATTATAGAAAAGCAATCCTAAGCACATCTTAATCACAATAAAGTGAGGAAAAGCCCTTCCTACCTGGTCTTTGATGTTGGCGAGCAGTCCTTCCAGAGTTGTGAAACGACCCCCTAATGATCCTTCAACAAGTTCAAAATCAAGTTCTGGTATCCTTAACGAACATGTATCAGACTGCAAAAAAATCATAATAGGATTTTTAAAAGTATTTTGAATAGTTTGAAATTAGTTCTTCACAAAAAATTGTTTAAGCAAAGCGTTGCCCCCAATAGCTGAACATACAAAAACTAATTATGCTAATTAGCTACAGTATGCTTTTTTAAACGATAATAGCCCACTAATTTTAGAGTAGATCAGGATTTCATCACCATATCTAAAAACTATCCTGGCACTGCCCTTACATTAGAAATCCCTGGTAATCTTTTTCTCATTAATTAAATAGCAATAGGTTCTGAATTTACAATTAGCGGCTTTTCCTACAAATAGTGAGCTACTTTCCTCACAAGTAGGTTTTAAATTGTCATACCTAGAAGGTTCTTTGATAGTATAGTCAACTTCATTTGTAACTGGTCTCCACACTTTAATATGCTAAATGATTTTTAGATAAAAATTTAAAATTCAAATAGTTGGACATACTTTGAGAACATCTCGATTCAAATCTTCAGGATCTGTGATTGTAAAGGTAATCAATAACCCTTTTTCTTCTATTCCAGCTGCAAAATGAAAAACACAACAATTGAGCATCTGCAACATGTGTTCGAACAACATCGAGCTGTCCTAGTATCAAAGGGTTTCAACAATGAATAACACACACTTGTGTTGTGTTGTTAATGAATGTGTGGTTTTTCTATTTAAAATTAAAAACAAAATAAAGAATAAGTACAAATTACAAGCTAAATAATCATAAATACAAGACTGTGAAAAGTGTCAGCAATTTACCTTTGGTGTTGTCTCTTCGATACGATGGTTTACAACACGCACGGTGATAACGGCTTATTAAACTACAATTTGATGCTAACTGTAGCTCTGCTTCTTCAAGACTGACACAGATCACAGGGTACGATTTACATTTGTATAAAATAAAATTACGACCACAAGACAGTTCTATGAATGAATACAATAAATTTACATGGATAATTCTACAAAACTTTATGAATCATCAACTTACGTAGGTTGTCGGTACAAACAGGAACATTATTTTAAGCCATGGTATTTTATATTTTAAGGTAGAAAGCTTACTAAAACATGAAATGAATGAATATTTCATAATAAAACTAAACAAATCTTTTTTGAACTAAACAAGAAAGTAAATTTTTTTTAATGATTAAAATCGGCGTTTACATGCTTTCCAAAGAGCTGTTCTAACTTTCCGTGAGAGATTAGCTCAAATAAGGTAATTGTAAGGGGCCTAGGGTTAAGGTTCCTTATGTCATGCTTCTACTAGTTCTCTTGATAAACACCATCCACTATTAAACAAATAGTTAACACTTGCCGTGAGCTATGGTCTCATGGCACACGAGAGGCACGTAAGGAGAAAACGAG
>JANVCG010066557.1:0-48973 GCA_025505365.1 Haliclystus inabai
ACTACACCCCCTGTCAGACATATACTATATATAGTAATATTATATATGCAACAAAGTTGCTAGTCTGACTAGGGGTGTAGTTGGCCGCCGTCTTATACTTATCACTGCGTGGCCATCCTTGTTATTCGTCTTTATTCATGTTTGATCATGTGTGTTATGTTCTTCTTGGGGCAAAAAATGATGTTAGGGCAACTTTGGCGGCCCACACATGTTTGAATATGTGTTAGCGGGGATAAGCAAAGGTGTTAGACATGGTTTACGGCAGTAATCAGTACGGCGGGGCCCAAACAAGTGGTAACTATGCTAATCGAGCGAGTTACATGAGTAAGACATGTGAGTTTGCTCGTCGGTTTAATGAGTATGTTACTGATAATCCAGATAAGAAGTTCGTGATGGAGGCAAGGACAAACAGAAATGATGAACTGTATACAAGGTTAAATGATGATGAGAGCTTTGGGGCGTCGGATGATGGATCAACTTTGTTTGATTACAGATTTTACAGTCCGAATCACACGACAACGGTTACAGATGCTATTCCTAAACTGTTTAAGTTTGGCTTTAAAGACATGATTAGGAATCAGTTCATGATGGTTATCAATTCGATTGGGGCAAATCATAGGCCGACGGTGTATAAAAGTGCAATGAAGAGGAACATGGAGGTTAATGATGTGGAATGTAAGATTGATATTCCTGTTGCTGTTAAGTATAATGATGTTGAGATCGCCGAAGAACGAGTTGATCTAAGGATAAAGGACACGTGTGTGTTTATTAACAAGTGTACTTTGAATGATAGAAAGACTAAGTGTACTCCGAATTCGATTGAGGTGAGGAATTTGTATGATCGTCAGTTAGATTATGTTGTGATAACTGTTGTTCAGTATAGTGAGGTGTCGACGAGTGTGTATTTTGATACTCCCGGCACTCAGATGAAGGTTTTCACTGTTACTCCACTGTACTATCGCGATGTTCCGAGGGCCGTTGATGATTTAATAGCAGTTGTTACCGAGGAAGCAGAGGTGATTGCGGCAAGGATTAGGTTTATGGGCAGTGAGAAGATGTATAAAGATGCATTGGTTGTTGGTTTGAATGCGCGGGGCATAACAAATGTTAAAACAGAAGAGAGTCATTCTATAATGTAT
Organism: Haliclystus inabai; assembly: GCA_025505365.1. Classification (NCBI taxonomy): domain Eukaryota; kingdom Metazoa; phylum Cnidaria; class Staurozoa; order Stauromedusae; family Haliclystidae; genus Haliclystus; species Haliclystus inabai. The sequence goes on from JANVCG010066557.1 coordinate 1,140, forward strand.
ATAGAGAAGAAGGTTGGTCAGACGTTTATAGATTTGTTAATCAATGATCATCTTGCTGTTGAGCTTAAAGTTGCTCGCGGCGATACCGTGGCAACAAAAAACATATGTCAGTCGAATAACTATAGATGCAGGATAAGAGATGTTTATAGTATTTTGGTTACGTTTCATCACTCGAATGATGTTAGGCGGCCGGGAATGAGGTATGTTACTGTTGTTGGGAACTAGACGGCTGGCGCGTAGGCGTTAAACAATCGCGAAGCGACACGCTGCGCGTTGCTATCTCAATGTTACGCTGGCCGCGTAGGCCATCGCGAAGCGAACATGCAATGATTTTTAACTTAAGTATCTTAAGGATGTGTTTGTTAAATTTGTTTTTTCATTGTTGAGGGATGATATGCATGCATGATGATCGTGTTTGTTTGTAACTTAACAAAATGTGACGTGGTAGATGACTAACAAGTTCAAGAGATGGATCAAATATGTCTATTCTCATAACTGATCTTGTAAAAATGTCATTGAAATATTCTCTGATTGACTGATTGGACTTGTTGTTATGGTTCTTGATTGTGATATGATTTATCATCCACTGTTGAGTTGTCATGCTGTTCATGTGAGTAACAAAGATATCATAAAACTGTTTAGATGTTAGGGTTAACTTCTTGTTTTCATGGTCAACTTTCTCATTTAGAAGCAGCAGATTCACATTTGTTTGAGTGTTGTTCGGTGTAGATGATATAGATATTATAAACGGATAGCCAAGCTGTTTCGCGTGGTCTAATTGCAATTCGTATGTGAAAACATCTATGTTGGGTGTATCATATGATAAGTTATAGAACTTACATGAAGTGTTAGTTGCCATGTTCGAGGATGTGATTACGATTTGTCACAAATAATCAAAAAACCATTACCATGTTTGAAACATCTATACTTGTTGTTCAAAAGAGGGACCATATATGGTCCCATGTTGGAGATGTTGTTGTTTCTATATTTTTTGCAACCATCTTTTTGGTCCCTCTTTTACTATTGAAAGTGGGACCGTTTTTGTGGTTTCAAAAACTTTAACTCATTGCTTTGGTTGTTTCTATATTTTTTGCAACCATCTTTTTGGTCCCTCTTTTACTATTGAAAGTGGGACCGTTTTTGTGGTTTCAAAAACTTTAACTCATTGCTTTGGTTGTTTCTATATTTTTTTGATACAATACTTGTTAGCAAACTAACTATGGAGACAAGAGGTGGTTCAAGTGTTAACAGCTCTTATTCATTCTACTTGATTGATACACCTATTCATGAAGATCAGAATAGTATAATCAATCTTGCTCGAATGATGTCAACAGTTGTTTGTCCACAGTTTTCTTGTCTATATACAGATAAGAATGGTAAAAGTAATTTCACATGCGTGTTTCTGAACGTGAATAAAATCAAATTTTTCGACTTTCACAATGATTTGGTAAACAAAACAGGTGTGTTATGGAATTTGTTCAGAGTGATAACGCGGGATAGAAGTGCTAGTGAGTTTATAACATTGTCTGATCACATGTCTAAGTTGGATAAGGTTGATATAGTATCATGTTGCTTTTGTTATGATGATTCTAATGATCTGGTTAAGAGATTTCCTCTATCATTGTTGAGGAAGATAATATGTAGACTTGTTTGAATGTGTCTTATATAGGGGAATAAAAGTTTTTTTACTCCGTATGGCGCTAACGCACAGCGTGTCGCTTCGCGATTGTCTTTGTTAACGGCAAAGCCGTGGCTAACGCGCCAGCGTTTCACTGCGTGATGATTATGCTAGTTGAGCTTGTCCAAGATTTGGTGGACAAGTTTAGTGGCGGGGTGTCTATGATTTTTGATGTTCGAGGTTTGTTAATGGTGTTATATAGAGGAATAAAAGTTTTTTGATAAAGATTGTTTGATTGTAAGCATTGGTGAATCATTGCGATAGCAACTTGGTGGTGTAACAATGTATACACTTCAAAGATTATGTTCTAGAGTCATATTGAAACATGGCATAGCAAATGAATATTTACTTGAGAGTTATGCTAATCGAGACTTTCAATTAGTTTATGCTTTAAGCAGAGATAAAGATGTTTACTTCAAGAAGTTTACAGATAAGGAAGTTATACTTTGTAGTAGTTATGTGCTTAGGAATGGAGAATATAATATGAGAAGGTTGATAAAGAAGTTTACAAATTCAGAAGATATGATATTCAGGTTTGCTAAAGATTGTTTAGACAAGAATGACTTTAGTTTACTAACTAAAGTAGATGGTGCTTGGGTATGTAAGATGTCAACTAAAAATCGTAATACAATAGCAAGAAGGATTGTTGAGCATTGTGGTGATGATTACAAGTTGCTTCGGTCTTTTGTTTTTGAGTGGTTTATATGCTTGTCATATGAAGAACGTGAATCAAAAGGAAGAAAGATCATTGAGTACTGTGATGATAATTACAAGTTGCTTAACTCCTTTAGTTGTTTATGGTTTGAATGTTTACCAGATGAAGAACGTTCCTTGACAGGAAGAAGGATCATTGAGTACTGTGGTGATGATTACAAGTTGCTTAACTCCTTTAGTTGGTTGTGGTTTGAATGTTTACCAGATGAAGAACTTGTCTTAACAGGAAGAAGGATCGTTAAGTATTGTGTTGTCAATGATGATTACATATTTCTTAAGTGTTTTAATTGGAGATGGTTTAAGTGTTTGTCACGTGAAGAACATGCTTCAACAAGAAGGGGGATCGTTGAGTATTGTGTTGGCAATAATAATCACAAGTTGCTTTACTCCTTTCATTGTGAATGGCTTAAGTGTTTGTCGGGTAAATAAAGATTTCGATCTCTCTCGAGTAAAGGATGGAGGAGGACTTATTATAATTGAGCAAGAAGGCAGAGTTTCATCATTTGCATCAGCAGTCACATTCATACATACACAGGCCGGAGATATGGATAGATTCTCACAACTCAATGTATAAGTGAGGTTGTTATATAAGGTGAAAAAATTATCCACAGACTCAGCAGCTATACATCTGTATGGCCGGCAAACTTAATATTAAACAAGATGGATACTAATGGCCAGAAATATCTACATAAATGTAATCTGTCTTACTCTTTCTTCAGATACATTACCCTTACAGGATGGACAAATCTTGGAAAAAGAATTCATCATGAACCATTTTTTCAGACATTCTGAATGAAACGTATGTCCACATTCATTGATCATGCACATCTCACTGAGAATTGTTGTCAGATCTTTGTCATCATTATTATCTTCTAAGCAAATGACACAATTCAATGATATGAAACTTCTCTTATACTTTGTTTCGTTACCGATATCAAACATATCTAGTATGTTAAATCCAAGATTCTTCTTTACACAATTCACATCCCAGGGGAGATTAATGTTGTTCTTAATATATTCGATAGTGATGTCATCACGATTGGATAAGGTTATCGAGTCTATATATTGTCTTGATAACTTGTTTATCTCATTCAGTTGCATTGAAGATGATAATTTTTGTTTGTTGAATATTATTCCTTTTTCTGACATCATCTTAACAAATTCTGCCCTAATGATGGTGCTGCAGGATATAACATTGAGGAACAGATCCCGATTACATTCAACATCCTTGATGAAGAATCGATTGGTTTTATTTATATCAATATAGGATGGTAAACTAAATTCTGTTATAAGTTCTCCTGCAGAATCGGATGTTATACTATTGTTACACCTTTTGTATACATATGATACAACTATAACATTTGCCAGTTCTGTTATGAATTCCTGTTTCTGATTAGTTGCCATTTTAACATAATCAAATGTTTTTCTCATGTTTCGTATAACAAACGATATGTTCAGACTTGGATTAGATGATATATCACGGTATGATATGAATTCATATACATCATTACTGCAAAGAATGCCGATGGGCAGTATTCTTGATAGATATTTCCAACTCAATGTCTTAATGTGTAAAACATTGATATCACAATCAGATAATAACTTAATATCACCACTGATGATGCGATCCTTAATTCGCTCTAATACAGACATGATATCTTTAAGCTGGTATCCCCTAGTATCACTTATACTTCATGTAGATGATATTTCAAAAAAGACATTATGTATTGGCTTACTACTGTTTGTGAACAAGCTTTGCGGGCATGTCTGTATTGATTATGTCAAAAAAAAAATTACATAGATGAAGTTTATAACTTATAGACCTTTGTTAACCACTCAATCTGCATGGGCGGCATACAAATGTTGGGGTCAGACATTTTTTCAATGGCGGCATCTCTCTTGGCCAATATTGCCTTTGATCTTTCGGGAAGAGCATTGAAGATGTTCTCCGGGATCTCATGAAACTTGTTGGTAATATATGCAGTGGCCATCTCTAGTTCATCTGGTATAGTATCATAATCAATGATGTTCGGTCTATTGGGCAATGATTCTGTTACTTCTCTGAACTTGAATGAGCCGTCAAGCATCTTAAGTGCGTCAACAGACAAAGTTGTAAGATCATATGTGTTTTCTCTCTCATAAGGGTTAAAGTCTATTGGTTCTGTAAAATGATTACCTGCGTAGAATCCACATCCATATATCCTATTCAAAGGCGCGGTACTGCTGAACTGAATTTTGAGAATAAATTTGTTGCCGTCATGAGTGAACTCATAATCCACTTCATGATAGTCTGCATCATCATAATCTGAATCATCCATGATGTATTAATATATTGAATGCTATTTCAAAAAAGATATTATGCATTGGCTTGCCACTTGTAGTTTGATTTGAAAAAACATACACATGTCAGTCAATATGGCTAGCAAGAAGAATGTATTCGAGTTCACTACATCTGTGAATGAATTATACTCATGTGTCAGTTCTAGATTAAAGTTGTATGAGACAACAACTCAGATCTGGAAAGGATATGATACTTCTGGAATCAAATATGCTGCCGATAGCATTAAAGATATTCAGCTCGGCCGTTATGTTCTTAACATGACTGAATCGGATAACATGGGCAAGATATTTTAGCATGAATCGATCATGTCTCCTATATCTGCTCCGATTTCAAGAAGGTCACCAGCAATAGATGAAACTTCCACCGCAGTTAAGGTAGATGATCCACTGGAGCCCTTATCTTTGTCTGGATCACCCATGATTGATTAAGATTTCATAAACAGTAACAAAAATCAACTTGTAATCAGTTCAATTAACACACTGAGGTGACTATAAAGTCACATGATAGACATATTTTCAAATAGGTAATCATGTCTTAACTTATCACTTGTTACATAATTTGAAGGCGATGCATTCTGTCAATCTAATCTCATACACATTGCCAGTCAGTTATACAATACAGATGTTGACTAATATGGAGTTATTTGCCATATGCTTTCCTACATCAGGACTGTTGTTACTTATCTTATGTCATCTACTTGCTAGATTGCAGGTCAGATATGAGAAGTGGAAGGATAAAAAAACAGGGACTAGAGTATGTTACCTGACCACAAACAAAAAATCTATATGTCCAGAGAATGGAATGGTAACAAACAGATACATAACACATGATAACAAGATTGTGCTTATTGGCAAGAGGATAGGCCGGCTGCCCATAGAAGAAGTGGAGATAGTAAAACAAGACATGAGAGGCGGCAATGATGTGGCAATCAAACTAAGAGATAAGAATACTATCTTTCAAGAAAGTTCTAATCTTGATAGGATACTAGATAGCCTTGTGAATGTCATTGGCGGCAAGTATATTATCAAAGATGGTCGTATAGTAGTGGTATAGTCGATAAGATATATGTCTATGTCAAATATCTTGCGTATGTCAGTCAACTTGTATCATAGTTATTAATATTAAAAATGCATCATCAACTTCATAATAATATCTGACAAAAAACATCAAACACCGTGCAAGCACGATGTAATCATTTGTTCTTTTTTTTTTTGATAAGTCCATGAGTGATTCGTTCAATTACTCCTTTGATATTGAAATCTTGGTCTGTAAACGGTCAGGTCAGGAGTGGGCAAAAGGGAGTCCGGTAGTTAATCAAACAAATAGATTAAGGTGGATAATGATCTTCATCATAGCTAGCTATTATCTCTTGTTGAACAAGCAAAGCGGCCATCTCTAGAGCAGCATCATATTTTGCTATTATCTCCTCTATAGTGAGACCTGTGATACTACCTTTGCCGGCATTATCTTTGTTAAATTCTATAGTCATTTTGGCAATGTAAGTTCACAATAGTGTACTGAAAATTAGGATGATTAAAAAGTCAATCCTAAACATTCTAGGGCTAAAATATTCAAATCGACGATTACATTATAGAGAGTGATATCGTTTCTTTGAATATTTGAATAGTTCACTACCATAATAGATTAGTCATCTTAGACCAAACAACAGATCAAGTATGTCCGACTCCGATGATGAGCGCGTTCCTTTAAGTGGCAGCAAAGATATGACCCAGTTCATTAATGTTAAAAAACATGTCATCAAGTTGAAAGAGCAATATGAATCTCAGGATTCATTAAGATCTGATGAAGTAGACAGTTTGTTTGTTAAGTGCTTTAGTGAACTTAACAAGGTAGATGAAGAAATGATGAAGTGGTGATCAAAATTTGCTTCACATATAGTTATTGTCTTATTATTGACATCTACTATTATGAGATCTCAAAAATATACATCTGAGATGTCTAGTGAACTTGTAGCCACTCTCAACAAAGTGATCGATTCAACAATCAGATACAGAGAAGAATGTGAAAAAATGAAAGCAAAGGAGGAGTAACTAGTCATTCTTTATTGTCAGATTTGACATTGCAGTAAATACTTTGTCACTGGTTTCAACCCACTCCTCCGGGGTAATGACTGAAGACATTTTTTTCTCTTGTTCATAAACAAGTTTCATCTGATCAGGGAACTCTTGTTCCCATTTTTTCATAACACAGTTGAATGTCTTTATGACAGCCGCCATCACATATATTCCTGCATCACTCTGATCTCGTGACTTCTGAACGCGTTCATAGAATATCTCTTTTTTTACTACACGAACTATCCAATCATACAATATACCGATGTTCATCCCTTTAAACAACACATAGTTCTTATAACGCTTCATACACTCTACTATGAGACGAATGTCAGATTCAACAACAAGATCATTATAGTCAGCCATGTTTAACTACTATATCATGTAGATGATATTTCAAAAAAGACATCATGTTTAAATTTGCGGTCATGGACTTAGATATGTATCTTGACCATTACACAAACATGATCAGACGCGCGCTTATTGCGCAGATCTTCATTGCATAGATCTTGGTATGATTCGAATGGCGCCAGCGCAATGCCGTGTCCCTCCAGCTCAGAAGAAATAAACACGTGATCAGTTCTCTGCATGTTGTCGGCGCCGCGACGACGATCATTACAGCTAAATCCATAGAACGAGCCGCTCAGCTCAGAGCCGTCACTGTCATGAAGTGGGTAAGCTATGTCTTGGCCCACCAGTGAAGTAAGATTCTCCAGCTGAGTATTACCGTCTTTGCTATCGAAGGTGTTAAAGTCGCCAGCAAGAATCAGTGGCGCGCCATTCAATGTTGCCGGATCATTTAGTTTATTTTTCAGCTCCCTTATGCACTTGTACTTTAAGACCTCATTCTGACTGGGAAAGTGAAGAGTTCCCAATGCTATTTTGCGGCCATTAACAAGGTCACCGGTAACAATCATGCAAGATCTGCTTTGGCGGCCACTAAAGAGTGGAAACACTTGATGTGTTTGATTCTGCAGTATGGCGCGTCGAGCGGCTATTAACAGATGAAAATTACGTTCTTTGAGGTGAGAATATGTTTCGACATGAACATGAAAGTCTTTCTTGTTGAAAAGCGCCACGAAGTCGGCGATGCTGTAGTTGTTGGTATCGTTGTCACGCAGCTCCTGAAGCATAATTATGTCGGCGAGCTCAGTGAGTTGTTGAATCTCTTTGGCCAGTTTAGGAAAACGTACATTGAGATTGACTGGCGGATGTGCATCATCACGTCGCGAGCCGTCTACATTGTATGTAGCCAGGCGGATGACAATGTTGTCAACGGATGATTTGCTCATTCTTTCCATTTCTTCAAACGGTCATGAAAAGAGACTTACACACTACATATTATAATCAAAAAGACAAATCTGCCAATGACGCGCGTCTCTAAAATTTGATTAATCCTTCATCACATATCTACATGGCTCTATTGTTGTTTAACAAAAAAAAAGATAAGCTCATGTACAATGCCCAAAAGAATTTATCCACCAAAGTATAGAGCATTCTCTGCTAATGTGTTGATTGATTCAAATAACAATGTTATACCAGACATCGTGTCACGAGTTCAAGTGTGGGACATATCTCCAGTCATCATGATAGAATATACATGTGACGACAAACGATATTTCTATATTCTATTTGGAAGTAGTCGATACAAAAGAGTGCTCTCAGTTCGCAATGAACTATCACGTGCAAACTTTCCACTTGACATAAGCCTTCTGAAAGGTGTGTTATGCAGAGAAATAACAGATGGAAGAAGGAATATACGTGAAGAAGTCTATAATATTATGATGAACAGCAAACATAGTGTTTGTAGTATGATGTTCATAGGTGGAAAAACAGATGACATCAACTACTCATTTATTCGACGCCTGCCGGCCTGTGCCTTAAGTCGCATATGTGATATTTAAGAAGCAATGGTTGTTTTCTTTTTTGAAACATTGCATCTGTGATTATAGATTTAGATACACAAGTTACTTATAGAAGAAGTATATTATTGTTGAACAATATGTTTAGTGCACCAGATCTGCCTGCTTCAAATCACATATGTGATACCCGTCTTGGATCCGGCAACTATGTGCCGTCAATAAGCAAAGTGGAGTATGATGAGTTTTTCGAAAAGGCTAATGCACTTTCACCGATGCAGTACCTTGAGTTTATCAAACAAGGTGGAGATCAGATTAGCAGCTTATGCAAGATATATGAGTTGGATTTCAGAACAGATATATGTGCTACACCAGATGAAAAGTTTAACATGATCTTGGAATCGTGCGTGCCACTTGAGCTGTTGTTTGATAAGTGGCTGAATGACTTAACCGGCGATCAAAAGTTTAAGCTAATAATGGAACGCGGCCCGCCAGTACAAAAGCTGCATAGATGGTGGTATTATGTTAATGGCCGGCCAGATCTATCATTAAAGGCCATTCAGAAGTTTACCGTCATCATCACACTTGAGCCGCCACTCAAAAAGTTAAATATCGAGTGGTATTACTGTTTCAAAGATCACGAACTATCTCTGCAACATGATGAAAAGTTGTATATAATTATCAAGTTTGGCCCGCCGCTAGAGGAACTGGCAATGGAGTGGTACTATTGTCCTAATTGTCCTGAGCTGTCTTTAACAAGTGATGATAAGTTCTATCTAATAATGAAACTTAAACCTGATCTTACTAAGCTTGGAGTGTTGTGGTTTTACTCTCATTACTATCCTTATCTATCTTTGACGCCACAGCAGAAGTGTAATGTAATTTACGCGCTCAGACCGAACATCAAAAAATTGCCTGTTGAATGGTGTTATTGTTGTTATCATCCGGAGCTATCTTTAACAAGTGATGATAAGCTCAAAATGCTTATAAGCTTCAATGCTTTTATTAAAGAGATGAACAAGAAATGGTATGAGTGCCGCCATCATTCGGAGTTATCTTTAACAAATGAACAAATAAATTATCTAATCATGAAACTCAAAGACAGCCCAAGTAAGTAAATGCATTCTTATAACAGTTGATATTTTTTCATACTATCAATTATTGCATACTATCTTGCCGGCATCACTTGTCTTATGTTTCAAACGTGTTATAAAAAATTTGAATATATGTGTTATACCACATATATAATCATTGTGATATTAGACATGGATGGTGATGAGACTATAATTACTGATTACTGATTCTGATTTTGACATCATAAGAGAAATTTTAGAAAAGTACAAGTATCATGTGTTGTTCAATAAGTTAAACTTGTTTGTATTGTATAGATACATCAACAATGATGTTAAAGATATGATCTTTCTAGATCGTATGCATGCATCAACCAACAAAATTTATGATGGCATTGACATAACTAATGCAATTGATAATATCATAGATAGTACAGAAAGTGCATGGGAAGCAGATTTTCCAGGAGAAATGGCACGAGCCCGCGATTTTTCAATAAATGATAAAGAGGGTAGAAATGTTAAACTTCAGGACTGGATGAATGAACACAATTTTCCAATAGATTAGTATTGAACATCTTATACCAAGAGCCTGTACGCAGTACAAAAAACAATAGTCATCGCTTCATAATTTCACGGGTAGGTATCAGCTGAATCCTACTGTTTCTTTTTTTTTTCATTCCGGTAGTCAAAATCTTTGTCTTGTAATCGTTCATGGTTAGTTGGCTTGTCGTCGAGGCACATTCACTTTGCAAAACGATCGATAACGTCATTCTTGTCGTCGAGGCACATTCACTTTGCAAAACGATTGATAACTTCATTCATGTCTTCGGGCTCCATATTTCTAAGATATCTTACATCTTCATTGGGAAGTTTACTGATTGCTTTATTGCACATCTTTACTTGAAGAGCTTGGCAGGCGATCTTGAACTCATCAAAGTTGGGAAGACGGTTTTGTAGAAGTCTTTTGATTCTTGTTGTCTCATCCTCTTCTTCGTCTTTGAAGAATACTTCAAAGAGATACTTTTTTATTTTCGTGATGAGCTCTTGAATACTTCTGTCCAACTCTGTCTGTGGTCTCATGCTCTTTAATCTTTCAGAAATAAAAGCATTATCAGTAATCAATCCTTCCTTTCTCCCATACTTGATGCATACAATAAACTCTAGAAATTCAATGGACATGTTGTTATTGTTATTTGTCATTATTGCTTGATGACCAATTTCGTCACGTCCATCGGGGGTAATGAATGGCAACAATGCTATGGTCTTTGTGGCACTTTCGGTATCTCTATGTTGTCTAAACATTTCCATTATTCCTTGGAAGTTGGCATCATTTGCAAATTCTTCGACAAGGTCATTAAAGTGTGCATCAAATCCCATGATGGCCTCGTAAAAGTGTATACTGCGCGAGTTGTCAGCTTGAGTATACATAATAGTAAGTACTAACGAGTGTGTTTGTTCAATAATCTGATAATCATTAACGTAATATCAAGTACTGGCATATTCAAATTGATAGATGAAAAAATGAATAATACGTTAGATATCACTATGAGCTGGCATTAAACCATTGCGGCTGCGGAGTCAAGCTATACGCGCCTTGAGACGATCTCATTATATAATCTTGACTTATGACAGATGGTACAAATGGTGATCAGCAGCATAGCAATTGATATGGAAATAGAGACAACAGTGGTCAACTTCCACGATACGCATGAAGTATCTATTGGACATATGTTCGGATACACTCCAGTATTTTTACTGTATCGAGACTTATTAAACAATTGTTTGGCGCTATGATCCCACACTCTAACATACATTAAAGAGTATAGGTTCTGTCTATAATTAAAGTACTCGCATTTTCCTAACAAGAACAAGCCCGCGCCGTTCAAGTTCTTGATATCCGAGATAAGTTTGTCGGCAACGAAGAGTGAGTCGCGAGTCGCATTGTTTAGATAATCGCTACACTTTACTTTGTATGGTATGTCAATGTTGCTCATGTTAACAAATATATGTTTGTTCATATAGTTGAAGACTCTATATTTGTATGTGATCTTCTTATAATCATAAGGATCAAAACACTGATGAGTAGATAAACACATGCCACATTGAAGGTTGTTTTCATCGCCAGTATACAATAGTCTTGCGTTCTTTGTATCTATGCTGAATCGCGCAGTCGTTCCAGAAATACAGAATAGTTTCGTTGAGAACTTGGCGCTGATCTTTATACTGATGTCGGTCTTCGAGCTATTGTTATCGTGAAACACAACCACATCGTCGCTGGGCGCCGGCAATGCTCTTTTTTGCCGCGCAGCATGAATGTGCATGTTAATCTTAATGTCCAGTGAGGATTCCTTGTCCGTTATCTCAAAATCACAAACATAGTTGTTGTTTGGCATGTTGTTAAATACCTGGCGGATAATGCCGCCATTATTGTTCTTTATGATTGACTGAATGTCATCTATCTTATCCTGACATCTGAATGGCATGGTGTAATCATTGGCAGGCGCGATTTCATCAAAGGACTCGAAAGTGCTTGTGATGTCATCGTGGCCGTAGACGGCAGCAAGAAGAAGAAGAGTAAGAACGTTCATGTTGATTCAACAGAAGTGTATACTTGCTAGGTAATAATCAAAAATATTTCGCGCCACAATAACTAGCTATTCAATATACAAGATGTTTGGAAGAAAGTCCGCGCCAATTTCAGATCAAGAGTTAAAGCAGTTAGAGTTTATGGGAGATATTCACAATATGATTAATTCCGCAGTCAGACTTAATAATCCAGATATTGATGATAATATGAGGTCTATCCATTCACTGCCAAATCTCAATACGAATAATTTAGGAGAAGATTTTAAAATTGTATACGGCAATCCATCGACGCGAGTAATGCCTCACCCAGAACAAGATGACGGGGACTGTCGTCTGCAATTCTTGCACATTATTCCATTTCCAACACTACCTGCAGAGACCACACAACGCAATCTAGTTAGATCACATCCAACAACAATGATCACTGATAAGATTGGCGTGAAGCTAAAGGAGTACATGTGATTTTTACACATTTGATTATGCCTGCACTAGATATGATAATAGATCGTTGTAAACATGAATTCTTCTGATGGTAAAATATGTATATCTGATATAACAGCTATGTTTATTGTTGCCGGCTTCGTGTTTCTGGCATTAATTCCGCTATTTGTTCTGTGTCTCAAGGAGTATAGACTATCCTGTCCATGTAAGAATAACAGAACATATATCATGGATGGCGGTCCATACGAGCTAATCACTGCTTCCGCAGTAACAAATAGAAACATTAACGGCGGATATGTTCGTGATGAGTAATGGAACGTTGTTGTAATGGCGCCACATGAATATTTTTTCTTGTTATAACTGCGGCAACTCACAAACATGGACAAGAAAGACAATAGTATTATGACTAGCAGTATTGTTAGATACTTACTAAACGACAAGAACAAAGTGTTTACCTCATCATTTTATCGCCCCCATAAAAAACTGCTACGACTGATCCGCAGCTTCTCGTATCGCGGCAATATATACTTGAATCAGCAAAAGGTTGCAAATTATTTGGTGTGTGATTACATCTATCCACTCTACAATGATGGATCAATCAGTAACATAAACAGAAAGAAACATCTAACAGATCTGTTTAACAAGACGCATGAGGCGCTCGAACAGGCGTTTGGCGAGCAGGACAAAAAGATATACAACATCTGGATATGCTTGTTAATAACATGGCGGACTGGCCGTATCATTGACAGCATGTTAATTGGCGACGAGTTTAGTGGCACGCGCAATGGCCTCAAGCGGCAGGCGGCCGCATTCTTTGCAACGCTCATTCAGTCTAAGTACAATGCGGTTATAAGTGCGCATCATGATGGTAGGTGGTTAAGGATCATAAACAAGTTCGTAGAAGACAATTACACTAATTTAACCACTGACAAGTATAACTGCTGTTATAGACTCCTAAATCGAGTCAACCCGGACGAGGAACGCATAGATGATAAGATGGCGGCATTCAGTACTGCGTTTACCACGATTATTAGCATGATGGGAATTGCGTCAACATTTGCTTCTATATCTGCATAGTCGCTGTATTGTGCGGCTCAACACACATAAACAATTTGATTTTTTTGTTGTTATTTCATTAGTGATCTACATTATACAACAATGGATAGCCCGCATCCAGACACAGTTTTTCCTGCATACAGTATAAAGTTTATACCATGGCATATAACTATTAAGCATCAGGAAGTGCTGTACTCTATGGTTCCTAAAGAGTTCCCGTTCATGATAGTTGTTAGCACTCCCGCAGGCAGCGAACACAAGTTCTTCAACATATTGTTGTTTAATGTCAATAAACATATACATTCCAAAATAGAGGCTAACATGACGCGGCTATTCAGTGACAAGATATACATAACCCCACTAATGTCCAATAAGATAGAGAGAACTAACACTGTTGATAATACAGTGAAACATCTCTTTGACGGCAGGATTAACATGATTCATAACATTCACTTATGCAATGGTGTTGATGAATATATGAGAGTAAAGTTTAAACTATCACATGATATAGTCTTTACCACAATAAAAGAAGAGTTCTATTCTGATGACAACTGCAAATAAACTGGTGTCCCGGCCAGATGATCTGCCTTCATATAACGTTGATCATTTTTTTGTCACTGCGCGTGACTGCGTCATGGCCTCGCTGCGCGTTATCGTTAGACAATCACAAAGTGATGTTTTTTTGACATCATTTTGATTCACGCGCACTTTGTTTACAAAAAAGAGTAGTCATGTAAAAATAACACTGTATATACTTAGCACATGATGTTCTCGCCACTAAGAATTGTTGGCAGCATCACTATGGGCTTACTGATGACAACCATCTTTACTGCAACATCATAATTCATGTAATCGAATAGATCGTGCGGCCACTGCAAGCATACTTCGCCTTCAGCATATTGATTAGTCCCTATGGTCTTTAGCTTGAAGCCGGTACTCTTCTTGATGCCGCGAGCAACTCCCTTTACTAATTTGTCGACCGGCAACTCATGAATGTTAGTAACTAGTTGACCAAATGCAGCACGATTACAGTTGATGAACTCTTGGAATGTGCCGCGCGGCAACACAAATGTTTCATCTTTAAAACCGTCCATGAAGCCGGCGGCAACAAATAACGGTTCATAACAGTCATCAATGCCCAGCCAATATCTTTTTTGACGGTCATAGATGTTCTTTACATTACTATTGTCATAATTACGAACAAAGTCATCATCTATTGTCCATACGTTATAATGAAAACATAAATTATACTTGTTATAGGCCGGCCGCATCTCTTTTGGAAGATGATGATTTCTTTCAAGTCTATCTAATACAAAGAATTCATCATTACTCAATGTGGGCGCAGTAACTATCTCCATCACTTTGAGCATGTCATACTGCCTTGTATTTGCTCTATAATTCTCAATTATGCATCCATCTCTATCAATCTTTGGCATCACTCTTATGATTGCGCCGTACTCATTCAGTAACATCATAAATCGCCTCATAAAATTTGCCTTAGAAAGATTGATAACATGTTGCCGACCAGTAATCATATTGTGTATAACACTTCCATCGACAAAGTTGAATGAACAGCCATGATATTTGTTAACTAGTTCACTCTCAATACCCTTCTCGCTAAGCGCAATATGATCATTGTCACCGCCGCCAATACACAATCTATAACAGCCGCAGTTCCTAATGCGCCCGATCATCTGAATATAATCTTCGGCAGTCATCTCAATAGCGTTAACAAAACAGAACACGCCGAAACCAACATCAAACGGCAACTTACAACTGACGCCGGCCTGCAGCGTCGAGGTATAAATAACAACCTGATACTGCTGCCAGTAGTCGTTTACTCGCTCGAAGTGTTTGTTTTTTATCTCGACATCTGTCTCGGAAGTATACTTGATGACGGTCACAAACGGGAAAGTAACTCTGACATAATTCTCTATGTGATCGGCCAGTTTTCGCGTGTAGACCGCGACGGCTATCTTTTTTCTGTTGGCTATTGATTCATGAATCTGCTGTATCAAAAGTATTTCACTGTAATAGATATAGAACACTTTGTTACTTAGCGACGCATAATCATTACGATACAGAACCATCTGAGTCTGTTTGTTCTTGCCCACTGATCGAATAAATCTGTAAATCGGCATGACTATACTATCATCAAGGTAGGCATCCATAAACAACACATATTCGGCCGCACTTATTCCGGCCGCCAGCTTCAGTGAGGACTCATAACCATGTCCCACTGTTTTATCTAATGTCGCGCTCATAATCTGGGCGGCAACAGACTTTGCCTCATCTATTACAAGAAGTGTCTTTGGACCAAGGCCATAAACAAGTCGATGAAATGACTCAACCTGTATAATCACATGCTTGGCGCTTATTGATCCGCGACAATCAGAATAAAGCGTGAAGTCCTCGATGAACGATAGATCGCGGCTCATCTGCCGGCTAAGCGTCTTGCGAAATGTAACTATAACGACGCAAACAATAAACGGCATGCGCCTGATCAGCTCAACTAACCACTTTGTCTTGCCGGTTCCCATGCCGGACCTAACAAAAGTTATGCCAGGATTAAGTACATACTCAACGGCCGGCCTGTTCATAGTCGAAACAATAAAGTTGGGATCAACAATGTTAAGATAATGATCTGTCCTGTGCGTAGACTCCTTTACCACCTTCGTAATTGTTACCTGGATCGTATTGCGATGGCAACCATATGTGGCGATCCCGCATCTCAGATATATGTACGCATTATCCTTGTCATGAACGCGACCGCAGCATATACATAAAGAACTTCTTAGTCGCGTCAACGTATACAAACAATTGCCGGGATAATCACTGAGCTTAATGGAGAAATCATTCTGGACCCCGAAAAGTTCCAACAAGTACAGCAGGTCTTTGTCTGAATTGTTGTCTTTATGATTGAGCGTTTTGTTTCTCTTTTTTTCGACTTCGCTCGACATACTTGAAGCGCTCGTCGTTAACAATAACAATGCCGCTGGCATCATTGATGTACTGAATCATTAATTGGCCATATGCCGGCAGGCCACCAACAATGTCACCCGATGTGTAAAACAGGCCGTCAATAGTCATCCTGTTGTTGAGGCCCACCACGTAGTGTCTGAACGGCATAGTATACGGGCACCTGAAGACGCGCCGCGACTTATAGACGGAGTCATCAATCATTCTTCTGTAGTCCGTGTCGCCAACGCATGTGTCCGCGAACCACTTAACAAAGATGCCGACCTCTTCGACGCTGGCCATCGCGCGATCAATGATGATCACATGAAAGCTTAACTTCCACAATCCCTTGCAGTCGGTGCGCGAGTTGTTTAGTACTGCCACCTTCGCGCCCGCGAGATAGCTACAGGAGTTAAAGTATGATAGCCACTGTTTGACGATGCCGTCTAATCTTATCTGCGCCGGATACTTGTGTTCTAGATCAAAGAATATACGGCAGGTTTTGTTTGGCAGTATCATCTCATATGTTGTTATATCTTCGCGCTGCGACTCTCTTTCTACATCGTCTATGTTGTTGTACGGCCAGTAGCCAGATCTATCAATCGTGGGGCCACTCTTGATGATACCGACGGTGCCATCATTAAAGTCCCAGTCCTGACAGTTCTCCTCTAGTTCTTTTACTGTTTTAAACGGTGTCATGTTTCTTGTTTTTGTTACTAACGTTTCATCACTTTCAAAAAGTCATGTAAAAGTGCATGTTTTATCGCTTTATACAATTGCGTGAAATTGGTATTACTGGCACTTTTTTATTACATAAAAGTAGCATTATGACACCGTGATAGCCACTCTGTATAGCCGGCATCACGTAGTGATACGCTGCGTGACGGCTAACACCGTTAGTTATGTTAACGACGCTAGCCGTACTTCGTTTAATACCACGACTTCGTCGTTATCCTATCGCGTAAGCGACGCGCAGCGATGACAAAAAAATATTAGTATGGCGGTCTACATGACTATTAGCCAGGCCAGATCATGATAGTCTGTGTCCTCGCAAAATGGACACTTGTCGAAGCGAGCGAGTATATCGATGATTGACTGAAACGTCATAAATATATAAGTTCCTTGATATGGTACCAGGAACAGATATGTTTCGGCGTCTCCGTTGTCATATATCATCTCCTCTAACATTTGGATCTTTATTTCTATTGTGAACCAATTCTTCACTCGTTCCTCTTTGCACTTCATATTATGAATATGTTTATACAACAAGTAGTTCATCTTGTTGTATAGTTTGAATGCGCGACATGAAGGATAACACAATTTGTCCTGCAGTATAGGCTTCTTTTTGCCGTCTTCATGATCAGGCTCGGCGCGCCTTTTATTTGACAATCTATATTTGGCGTGTCTGCTGAAAGACATGATAAGTAGTTTACTAAACTCCGCTAATAATGCTCGTGTTATAAATATTCAAATCATATACGAGTTTCCTTGCGAATGGAGCGCATAGTGTTGTATACCGCAAATGATCTTTGTTCATCATTGGTAAGAATGTATCTTTGTACTATACATGATTTCATAAATTTACAAAATCCATCAAGGTTGCGATCATGCATGCCAATGAAATTGCCAATGATTGTGGGATCAATATTACAGATAATAATCACAAAGTTATTTTCATCTTTATCTTTATCTTTATTGATTAACGATCCTATGATGGTAAATAAATCGCCGTGAAGTGTATATGGATCAGAAAAGTTTACAACACGAATATGACTACAAATATCAGTATCCTGGCTGGCCGCCACAAGTTTGTCGTATACTCCCAGCCACTGATATCGTCTGTTGGTAATGTAGGGTATAATATTTCTATCCATTTCACTCGCGGCAAACCATAGTGCGCCGGCCATATTGCTCCTCACTACGATAGGGAATGCAACTTCAAATTTCCATTTATCTTCTGATGTCCAAAAAACAAACAAACAGACGGCGCGGCGGCCACTAGTTGTGTCTTATTATCCACCAATTGTTTGTGGTGTTTATCTGCCGTTCTTTATCTTGCTGACAAACAAGTTTTTTAACAAACCCGTCTAGTGCCGGATCTTTCCATTCGTGGCCATTGAAGTCGATAAACAATGTTTTGTAGTGTGACTCTTTATTGCTGAAACGTTCATAAAGTGTTTTATACATCTCTTCATAATCGATAGGTAGCCTTCTTTGCAGTAAATATAGGATGGCGCGGCAGTCCAGATATTTTGTTATGTAGGGCCAAAAGTCTTCTCTTACTGATTCCTTCTGGTCCATTATGTCTAATTCCAATAGTGTCATCTTGCGGCGCCGGCCATCAAATATAGATACTCTATTTGTCCCTAATGCGATTCTGCGAAGATCATCTATGTATTTGTATATCGCAGATAGTTTAACTTTTCTATATTTCTTGTCTGTAAGTATGTTTATTATTTTGATCTTACTAAATAACTCTTCATTCATGTTTCTGTTATGAAATGATTTTATGATTATGTCAATGATCTCCGCTGGCGGTTTCATTGAAATGAACAACAGTACATCAAAGTCATATCTCTCTGCAAGATACTCCCATAAAGTTTTTCTGTTGGGAACAGTGCTATTATCATCAAACTGTTTGTAATTGCCATCACATGCCAGTGATATTCTCATAGATTTGACCATATCATACTTGCCGCAAAAGACCTTGGTTGGTAGATCAATCGGCGGACAATTCATAACAAAGAATGTTGTAATCAACATTAACAACAGAGTTTACTTACTATTCGTTTAATTTCAAAATATACTCTAGGTTAGCGTTCAATGAAACGCTGGCGCGACGCTGCGCGTAGGCCATTGCGAAGCGACACGCTGGCGCATATGATGACCATATATCTTTGAAAGTATTATCCTGATTATAACTGAATAGATGGGTAACTGCATTCAGATACATAGAAAAGATAAGATAATGGAGACATATCTTATAGATGATCTCTCAGAGAACCATGTTACAATATTAAAGGAAGTAGATTGGAAAGGTATTAGCGATGACGATAAGGTAGAGATGCTCAATAACTCAGCATTTGATAAGATACCGGTGACCGCCTTTCTATCATTCAATGACAAAAGCAGACTGGCCAGATATATTGTTCGTCGGGTTGATACAGTCAATGAGATCCCCTACATAGTATTAGTAGAGACAATCAACTTCATTACATCAAATGAACTGATTGCTATGATACCAGAAAACATTAATGATGTACTTATTGGAATGTGGAGTGTAATCGGAGCAGACAAAACATATAATGTTCTTAGTAAGACAGAAACACCAGTAAAAGATATACCAGATGTTGTGTGGAGCACTGTCGGCGTTAGTATGGCGCGCCGCTATATAGAGGACAATAACATAGCAGATGAAGACATACCATATTTTGTCCGCAACATGATTAAGAAATCGAGCGAGGAAGAATTGTTTAATCATCTTTTGGGCTCCGGCAACTGCTAGCCACGGCTTCGCCGTTAACAAAGACATTCGCGTAGCGAAGCTAACGCCGTTGGTTATTCTATCGCGAAGCGAAGCCTACGCGGCCAGCGTAACATTGTGATAGCAACGCGCAGCGTAGCCATAGTTGTTGGTATTTTTTTGATTTGCCACATCTGTGATTAATAATGAATCTTGTAAAGAGTCTTCATATGCGTGAACTCGGCGTCAATAGACGCGTTTCAAAGAAGTATGTTAAGATCGCCTATAACAAGAAATACAAAAAACTTAAAATCTTACCCCACAAAGTATGTTATTATTGCATAAGCCAGTCGGCAATGTGTTATTTATATACTTACCACAATGATATGGATAGAATATCAGTGGATGAATTGAATAGAGCCTTTCTAAGAATTGAGGAAATAAAATCCAACTCTTCTCCATATGACTCATTCTTCTTTTTCATGAACAAGAATCGAGAATTAATTGTTGTATCGTTTGTATATCTGAGTTCCTAAGTATCCAGTTGACATCAAGGTATTATGCTTATGTTTATTGCCATATGACCAGACGATCGAAAGGGCCTCTCTTCCGGCGTTAACTCATCATAATCTTCTAATGCCGCCACAGACGTTCCAAACGTTTTCATTTTGGGGCACACAAATATATGAGACATTTTTTTGAGACTATCGCGGCTAGTATATCTTACATCATTCTCGAGACCAAAGAAACTACCGTCAAGAACTTTTCCATGTTGATCGTAAAGCGGATACGCCACATCTCTCCCAACAAATGATTTCCATTTCTTAAGATAATATTCGTCTTCCTCGTCGTCAACCGATCCAAAGTCGCCAGCAATGATCAAATTGTCTATGCCGGCCAGCTTGTCTTTGACAGTATTCAAGTAAATCTTCTTTGCTGATTTGCTCGCGGGCAAACAAAGTGTGCCGATCGTTAGGACTTTTTTGTTTAGTAGGGCGCCGGTCATTAACATGCATGTACACGTTTCTTGTGTGTCTTCATTTACTACGACATCGAATGACTTGTTTTCTACCTCTGACATTAGTTCTTTGTTTATTGCTATCATTAGATAAGAGCTTCTCTCATTGGATGAAGATATTTGTTTACATTCAATGTGAAACTTATTTTTCTTGAATGCATCTCGATAACTTTCTGAACTAAAGTAGTTGTAGTTGCTTCCTCTTACCTCTTGAATCAGTATCACATCAATATTTCCAGACAGATATTGTATGTTGTGCATTATCTTGCTGTATCTATTTTGTATACTATCTGATGACTCATAATCAATGTTGCCGTCAATATTGAATGTCACTAATCTAATCACGTTATTTAGCTCGCAGTTTATCTCATGCAATGTATCTAGCGGCGCGCGAAGTATATCAAAATTGCGCTTCATTAAGTTCTCCATTGTATTTAAGGAACATAATAACATATATGATAGCACTATAACATTCAAATGTGTTATCCTGAAAAAATGAACTAACAACTACATAACTCATCATTCAGTGCAGTAAGAATATACTGTCTAACAGTTATTATACTGCGATCTATGATATATAACTTGTCGCCTCTTGAGCTCTTGTTCTTTTGTATGAATAGTATCAATGTGTTAAAAGTTGAGACAGACATGCTAGTATAATAAAGCTGTCGCATTCTAAGTTCTTCATGTAAGAACATAACTATGTAGTTTTGTATCTGATTACATAATGCTATGTACTTGTCGACTTCCTTGATTATCGACTCTTCTAGCACTGACTTGAGTTTGTTAACTAACAATAATACATCATTGAATGATGAGCCCTTTATAGACATGATATTGCTGCGCCGGCACCTGCTGAACTCTATCACGCTAATAGATCTGTTGACTAAGGTTGTGATATCTATATGTTTTGACATCTCATCTGTGTATGTAGATTGATATTCAAATATTTCATATGTCTTGATTTTTGAGCAACATTTTGAATAATATCCTACTTAGTGCAATTATCATCTTCTAATATGGAAATAATAAGCACTCAAACTCATAATGGATCTTTCATTAAGGTTATCAGTTCTAAAGTTGCTGAGAGCAAGGACATACATCCAATCGTGGTGTATGATGTGTCTGGATCAATGTCCAACAATTATAACAAACTCACTGAGATTCTGATTAATATCTTTGGAGATATTGTGGATGTATTTCATTTCTCAAACAGTACGTTCAAATCAAACAGATTGTTCAAAACAGACAAAATGCTGATTGATGAATGGAATAAAGCATTCGGCGGTACACTTCTACATGACACCATTAATGAACTGGATAATTATATTAGTACATGTTGCGAGTCCAAGAACATCTTCATACTGTTTGTTAGTGACGGCGACATAATGGATCAATCTATGTTCAGGCCAGCGTTTGATAAACTTGCGAAGACTATCGAAGAGAAGGTCACCTCATGTTCTGCATCGTTGTTGATCATTGGAAGTACGGCCGCTGAAGACCTTGCGATGAATATCAGCAAGCTTAACAAGAATAACTCCGGCTACATGCGATCATGGTATGGTGGCGACAAATGGAACAATAAACATCATATTGACATTTACGAGCACTGTATCAAGCAGTCTATGAAAAAGGCATTCATCACAGAGATTGGACACAACGTGTCGCTTATCCCAACGCTTGTTGCGAATTATGAAAATGTAAGATCAGACAGATGGTATTTCACAGAGGGAGACTTTTATTCCAACGTTGTCATTGATTGCGACATAAAAACTGTCTGTGAGGTTCTTGAATCGGTGCTGAACAACATATCATACCTGAAGTTGAGATCAAAGGATAGCAGATATTTCATAAGTATTGATGATAGAACATTTAAACAGATTACCGAGTGGTTAAAGGACTATAGAAAGTTTCTGGGATCTAAGTTTACTGACAATGATCTGGAGATAATAGACGACATCATTACCAACATCAATAGTCTTATTAACATAGACATGAATTCATCGTTCAGAGACGTCATTAGACAAATAACAAACATCAATGTCAGCAAATACAAAAACAAGATAATGAAGAACGCCGAAAAGAAAAAGTTGAGGGCAGCTGACGCCTTTGACAGATTTGCCGCGAAGGCAATCAAGATTCCAGCCGGCGCAGCATCTAGAGCTGTAGACATGCAGTCATCTTCTATAACGCTTCTGACTGACATATACGATGAAACGCGCGAAATAACTAATGACAAAGAAAAGTACATGAGCTTGTCACTTGTTGATACATTGAAGGAATTCTCTGTTCCCGGCCTTATTTGTTCGCGGCGTAACCTGCCCGGCCTTATTATGAATCCATGGCTGTTTCGTATTGATGGCGACATCTGTATCACTATGGTTGATAACTCGTCTATGCGCCGCGTATACGAAGAGGCGGGCCAGAACATTATTGCTAAGTGCAGTGACAAGGCTAGCGTTGGTCAAATAATGGGATCAAACTTCATGCAGGAAGATCTTAACGTTGAATGTCTTGTTCCATTATTTCCGGGCTGCAATGTCGACATTAAAGAATCTGTTCTTACTGATTTCTTTCAGGTGGTTGTTAACTCAACAATGGGAGTATATGCATGTTTAGAACCAGAAGTACCAATTAAGAATGCCGCATGGATTAAGCCCAACTATGAGGCTCATATGGCCGGCCTGTACGCCATAACAATATCAATCCTGAAGTCTAACTTTGGCGCCGATGTCAAGAAGAAGATCGTTGATGCAGTACATGATACTGCTGAGTTGTACCGTGATCACTTCACTGCCGGCGGCACCACTGTTCATCTTGCCTGTCGCAATATCTTTGCCGACTGGTTGTTTAACAACAAGATCAATGATGATGCAATGAAGAACATCATACAAGGTAATATGAAAACATACAATCTTTGTGTGCTTGATTATCTGGTACTCAATGACTTGCTTACCACCAAGGATACCACAGAAATTACATCGGCTAATTTTGCTGACTTCTCCAAGCTGTCTGCTTATATGGCGGCCGTAAACAATGTTGATAATGATCCGCGGATCATTCTTGATCATCAGTGGTTTATAAAGCCATTCTCTATCCACAACATAATAGACAAACTAAAGGACATCTATGGCACTAAGACTAACATGTCTTACTCTGATCTGTTGGCGCTGGCCAAATACAAAGGAATAACGATCGATGAACAATTCGATGTTATTGATGATGATCCCGACAAACTAATCGAGGTATGCAAGAAGACCATGATGGCACTCATCAATGAAGGAAAGCCGGAGAAGAGTCCTGGCATGGCCGCAATCAAAACATTAAAAAACAGAACAAAGAGATTCATTCAATCTGCATCATATTTGTGGGACGGCATGTATCACTTAATACATCAAGGGCTGCCAGTATTGGTTTCAGACAAGTATGAATACGGGCTCTCCAATGATATGTGTCAGTATAAAGGATGTCCATGGTTCATGAAGAAAATGTTTACAAATGTCATTAACCAACATATCAGAACTACTGTTATGGGATTTCACAAACATGCATTCATGGAGCGTAACGCCTCCTTTGACGAGGCACTAAAGTCACATCAGGATGGTAAACATCTAGGATACCCCATTGACGAGGATGCTGGTTCTCGGCGCAATATGACTCACTCCGAAGAAATGGAATACCGCGAGTTACACAGCAACTACAAGTATGAACAATGGTAATAACATAATGATTATTATGACATAGTAATACTATGATTGTTTTTTTTGATTTACATTGTTACCGACAACTAGTCATTGCCGGTTACACAAACAGCAGCATGAACAACGTTAACGCTAAAAAGTTCTTTACTGATCCAGAAGCATCTATCACCAGCACAATGGCAGATGTTGATTCAATTATAATGGAAAGGTTTATAGGCATGTCTCAATCCGAAATAACAGAAAAAAAGAAAGAGATGATCTCTATTCTTAAAAATCAGTACAAGGACAGTATACTTCTTCATACTACGTCTGCCGATGCAGACTTGTGGCTGCCCGGCTCCACTCTAGAAGAGCGTATCTCATTTGTAGACACACAAATAGATAAGATAGCTAGTTTCATAAACAATCTGTTTGACACAAACGACTTTAGTAAATCGCGCCGTCTCAATATTGAGTATACTGACCGGAATGGCAATCCGCAGACCGCCGAGGTTATTGAAGTTGCCAGCAATCCTAAGAAAGTAATCTGCTCATTATGTTCTCATCACTCTGATGATAGCGAACTAGTTTATGATGAATACGTTAAACAATACGGTGAAGAGTAAATTTATACATCCCAATATGATGGAGTAATTTTTTTTTGAATGTATCCATGTATGTTAATCCTCTTGATATTTTTAAGCAAGATGATAGAAATATCTACTCCAGTAGATGATATTCGTGATAGTTATGGAACAATTCTTAGAAAACTTAAGAACTGTCCATTCAATGTTGATTTCGGAACTTCAGCTGGAATCATAGCCAACTTGGAAGGAATGATCATGAAATTAATCTACGACATGGGCTTCAACTACCAACAGAATGATTATGTTGCGAAACTTTATGACAGTATAGTTAACATTGGTATACAGCCCAACTTAGTATTCAACGAGGATGGAAGTAGGTACATATATATAACCAGATTCCAAAAGAAGGATATGGCCATTATTGCATGTGATGTTGATGCCGCCATAAGAATATCCGCCACCAACGAGTATAATCATGTTATCGTGTTCGAGCCAAGAAAGATGATATTTGGAAATGAGATCTCATTGAGATGCACCATTTACTCGATAAACAAAGGAAAGGTAACTCCGCTATCTCTTCTCACCAAATGTAAAAAGAATTGTAACTGCAGAAAAACAAAATGTTCTTGCGACATCAACTATAAAGCAAGAATGTTAACATTCATAACCCAAAAAAGAACAGCTAGATTCCTTGTGGAATATGACAATGATCCCCGCTATTGATTAAGGTGCGGCCGTCATCATTGTTAGCGGCTGTAGTACTAGCACGCTTTTCTTTATTAGACGTACTATTGTATCAATTATGTGATGATCATAAATGTCTATGTTGGTACACAGTTGCCATGTAAAATATAGACCACTAACTTGACAACATTTCCATATCTTGTGGACTTTTCTACTGCCATTAAACAATGTGCTGGTAACCAGAACTTTCATAACACAGTAGTTGATTCCGCCAACAACAACATTATGCTTGACCATAGTTGTATCGATCTTTCTGACATGAGTGCAATTATTATATATGCAATCACAAAATAGCTTCTTTTTTATAATAAAACACAATGGATTATTATATCCGATGTTGGCATCGTTCAAGTAACTGATAAATCTCTTCTCCAGTTCCTCGCGGCTTTCACATTCAATATCAATGTTGGCCTTTATTGTATTTTGGACAGAGACAAGATTCATATGAAATTTGTAATTGATGATTTGGACATTAAATATATACTTCTTGATTAATTTTGTTAGACCTTTATCAATGCTCATCTCTTGTTTGTTTGTTGCAACTAATCTCACAAATTGTTTTCGAGACATAATTTTAAGTAGTGAACTCTAATGACGTAGTCATATATGTATGAAATGCAGAATATTCAAAAAAAGATAGTAACTGTTGAATCCGGTTAACAGACAATGGCCGGCCGCCAACTTAGGCGTCTTTAGATCTGCTATCACATAATCTTACTATGTTTATCCATCTGGAAAATATATTAATTAGTTGGGCATTATCCTTCTTCTTGTATTTGAGGTAACATTGATTCTCCACTAAGATTTCCGTGATACAATTTCTGAATTCTCTTATGGTTTTCATAACAGACATAAATCTTTTTAGTGGCTTGGCTGGTTTTTTGCCATGAAACTTAACGGACACACACTTGTTAGAGATGGACACTAGAAAATTGATGTGCCGGTACATATCTATTAGTATCGTTTCTCCTTTGTTCTGTAATATCCAGTCAAGATGATATGGCTTCAGTAAACATTCGTCTTTATCTATGATGCTATCAAACTCTTTGCTCATATGAAATGGCTGCTCGATGTCGCGATTAAACAAGAGATCCACGGCGTTATACGGAAGATACTTAATTATATCGTATTTGATATCATGGAACTTATCAGTTATCAATGATGCCGCCAAATACATATCACTAATATTGTCGAGTGAATCTTCTTCATAGACCACAGTGAAAAACCTGCTCTTGAGGTCAAAACTAGCAAAGTTCTGTTTGTCGAGATGCTTGAAGATATGAACGGTGTCCTCGTTCAGCTCAAATTTGTTGAATTGCGCCGTAACAATCTTTACTGACGTATCCGACTCTTTTCCTCTACATGTTCCGTAGTTCACGCCATCTTTGTTATAATTAATAAACATTACGCGGCCGCTGTCATATGTTATTTGTATAGGTTTGTTGTTATATTTGACCGGCAACATGGTAATTTTACAGTTCAGGCTCAATGGATCTTCTTCAGTGATGTCGCCATTGTCCTGGGTGCTGGCTTGTATTGATTCTGCCATTAGTATATGTCTATGCATTCATGAATATATAATGTTCTAGAGATAAATAATTAAAAAAAGCATACCACTATAGCCGCGCCTATCAGTTGTCGATTATCGATTCATGACTGGCATATATTATTGCAAAGCTGTCGGAGCTCTCATCAAAGTTCCATGCACCGGCGTATGGCTGTATCACATTGATCATTAGTCCCTTATATTGCTTGTTGGCGCTTATACAACGCAGCAAGTTAAGCTGCCGGTAACGCTCAAAACTGTTTCGCGGCGTCTCCATGATCAAATAAATGATAAGATATCCATTAACAAGTATAACCGACTTGATGCAGTCATAAGAGTTATCAAAGTAACCAAACGTTATACTGATGTTAGATTCCATGTCCTCGATAAGATCAATGTTGTTCATCGAGTTGACTTTAGATATACTTAGCTGGAGCTCCTCTTTTTTGATATTGGGTTTGGACTTTATTATCTTCTTTATGATGTCAACTATATGTTTGAGTATTATTTTCTCGTTCTCGGTTAACTTGTTGTTGCCGTCCGGCATCTTATACTTTCTTATCTCCCTCTTCTCCTTGTTGAAGCGCGGCGGCCTATATAAGTATACCGTGTTCCATATGTTATGATTTTTGATTGATTGCTGCGAATAGATGATGATACATCCGCTGTCTCTATCTCTTACATATACATCCGCAACACTTGTGTACGGCACAAACTTGTCATAAGTGTTGTCCAGGAACACAAAATATCTTGTATCGTTCGTGTAAATCTCAATCCTGACAGTAGGGTCGCCATCTATTCCATCCAATTTCATAAATACTCTTGCATTGCTGCTGTTGTTGATCTTTCTGGTAATATGTTCAGCAACAAATGTTAACT
The DNA here is from genome assembly GCA_025505365.1 of Haliclystus inabai. NCBI lineage: Eukaryota > Metazoa > Cnidaria > Staurozoa > Stauromedusae > Haliclystidae > Haliclystus > Haliclystus inabai. The sequence continues at coordinate 29,832 of JANVCG010066557.1, forward strand.
TATGAAATGGTCCGTACCTACTGATGAACTCGTCGGTGGCGACCTTTACAATGTTGTATATATCAAGAATTTCCTAATAAAGTATAGGTTGAAAACAATCTTCCACATGATCCCATACTTTTCAAATTCGACATGATCTCAATCTTGAAAGAGAAGGTCCCTGATTAATCTTCCAAGATTAGATAAGCGACAAGAGACAAGAAGGAGACCAAAGTATTATACAACAGCTAAGGCACGTACGCAATCACGCACATATAAGATAAGCAATACACACACGCCGCTCCTGCTTTGCACATTTGTTCACACACATAACAATTATACACGCACGCTTATTATAATCTTACACATGCACCATGTCATTGACAAAAAGTAAATTGCCTTCTAAGAAACGATTCTCAATAAAGAAGTTCAAAAAGTTCTTAACTAAATCAGGCGATAGTAGTTCCACAACAAATTCGGCGGATGAGGACCCCATATACGCCACGATTGACAAATCATCGTCATCGCCAGCACTGCCGAAAAGAAGTGAACCGCGAAAGATACCGCGCGATGATCAGCGGCGAAAGTCATTGCCGAGTATAGCGGCCGTAAGAGCATTTGAGAAGAATGTTCCCGCGAGATCATCGTTCAACAATGAGATCAGCCACTCTCAAAGAAGCAAGAGTATTGACACTTTATACAAAGAGTTAATAAAGATTCATGATAAATGTAATCCATTTGCAGATGATGATCGATTGTTAAATACATCGTCCGGCTATAAATCATCTAGCATGGGTCGGCTAAGTGGTGTAAGACATCGCGAACGAGTAATGTCTGATCCATCGCCAGGAATTAGCAGGAAGTCATTCGTGGTAAACGACAAAGGAATGATATCGATGAGTAAGTCCGCTGACTCCATAGACACAGACGGTTGTCTGCATGTTAGCAACTCATCAATAAACAACTCATTGCAGAGAAGACGCAGAAGTAGACAAGATAGATTGAATCAGTCAAGGGAACACATAAAGTTAACACTTGCCGTGCGCGAATCATTTCAGGAAGATATAATAAACATCAGTGCAAATAAGATGTACACTGAGGTGCGGCGCATAACTAAGCGCAATGAAACAATAAAAGAAATGCACATGATGTTTGTAGAGCATATCAAAAATAATCATTCTGAATGTAATATTGCCGAGCTTTGTCTGCCTCTCATACAGGCGTTTGATTCCAAGTTCAATACGTTTGATATTGTTATTAACGGCAATCACATAAGAATAAAGTTTCGAGTACTTTATGATCAACTTATTCTCGATCGATGCCCGCTGGACCACACTGCAGTTTAAGAATGAATGCTGCCGCCAACAACATACTATAATGAAATTTGATTTTTTTCATCATATCATTGTAATATTGTTACTGATCAGACTATCATGGCATTAGCTCGTGACAAGAATTCTGAGTTAACACTGGAGGACTGTCAAAAACTGTGTGATGAAATCAGTCACGACATCATGTTGCCGCCGCTAGAAGAGTCGTGGTACAAGAGTGATCCCGACGTGGTTAAAAAAATACCTGCTGATTTTACATACAAGTATTTCATCAATAAAGAACATAAGTTCTCATCGCTGCCGTACAGAATTACTAGTGAATGGACCGAGCAGATGAAGTCAACATATAGACTGCTGACCTCGACCTCCCTAAATCAACTATATTATAGCGACTATAAAAGAGAGAATAGTGTCGCGATTCTATACTTACTGGTCAAGAATAAAATAGACATGTACTATCTTATGCCGCAAGTTCCTGATTGCTTATCATCTGAAGAGATGCTTCAATATATTTACAGCATAGATGTTGATGTCACAGTGATGCCCACAAAAATAATGAACTTTATCGGCTCGTTAGGACTCATGCGTCTAATAATGCTGAACCGCCAGAAGCCGGCAACTATTCCAGACAAGATCAGGAATTTTATGCACGAGGATCATATAGTTATAGTAGACGACTATATTAAAAGCAAAGACATGCCGTTCTATAACATCATAAACGTCGAAGCAATACCATTGATCATCTGTAAATGATTGCTGCCGCCGGCAAAAAACATCAGGCATAGAATGCCAAACACATTGTTGCTGTTGGGCATGTGATGTTGTTGCTGCCATCATTTGTTTTCTTTTTTTTTCTTTTCCGTTGTAAACAAAATTCAGTGGGTGGTCCAGATTGGGGTATGCTAAAAAGCATTGGTTTGTTGAGGGGGTCGGGTGGTGTCAGGTCGTGATCTTGTTACTTACCTCGTCGAGACTCTAGTTGACTTATGATTTCCATTATCTCCTTGATCTTAGAGAAATAGTCAACTCTAATTTCATGACTTAAGTTTGGGGTTGGTTTTATTTCATCAAACATCTCTCCATTCAGCTTTTCAATAATGTTGATTCCTATCCCTGCTTTTTGCATGTATCTCATGGTAAACATTGCAAGTGCAATGTTGGACTTAAGAGACAAGTCCTTACAGGGAAATGTAAAGAACATAAAGAATTCATTCAACTGATCGTTTGTGGGTGTCCAGTCAATGAATTTGCACTTCAATGCCTTTTCATATAATTCCTCTTCACCGATGGCGGGATAGGTAGGATCAAAAACAGTGTCGAATGTATCAGTGTAGGTGGAATTCATATCAATACATCCCTGTACTTTTCTTCTCCATCTTGAGTCATCAACTTTGAAGTTCTTGATGTTCTTGAAGAACTCCACGGCGTCCTCAGACTGAATAGCCTCATATATGATTTTGCCAATAATCGTGTTTACTATGTTATTCGGCGGACCAATATTGATGATGAACGCGAGATCATCCATGTTATCAATCATTTCGACAAGTTCAATCCAAAAGGCAGATGACGCACTTTTAACAAAACCAGATTCTCTGGTCTTTTCTGAACACAAGTGAGATAGATCTTTCATGTTATTCTCTATGGTTTGCAACATGATTCTCTCATCTTGATTTAACACTTCTTGGTCATGATTCTCTTCCTTCTTCGCACAATGATTAACAAGATTGTTAAAAATAGTGTTATCTCCGTTATTAATAGCCTCTAAGCCCCAAGATTCCATAACGATTGCGATCTCAAATACTTGTTAGAACACAACAGTTCAGAGATAGGGCCAGGATTTTCAAATAAACAAACATGTCATTTTTTTTATCTGATTAACAACATCGAATGAACACAACAATGTCTCGAACAACGATTAAGCTATCTCACTTTGTGTCTGTCAACGACGCGGTAAAGGTAATTGGCCAGTCTACAATTGTTGACGCGCTCAAAGACATGATCAATATGGTAGACATCAATACGGCACCGCATTATCTAATAGACACCATTCTTGGGGTAACGCGGCTAAAACATAATAATATTACCCCGCTGGTCAGAGCACCATCAACCTTGGCGGCCCACTTTCTTAAGCCGCACATCATAGAATACCTGTCCTACAACGACATTCTCTATTTGATAAAAAAAGACGGCACAACAATTGACGACATGCGAGAGTTCGTTGGGATACTTAACGATTACCCTCATATACTGAACGCATCAGAAAAAGAGCTGTCAGAAATCTTTGCGCCGTTTTCAGTTAGAAAGACACTAGCAGAAGAGATATACAAGTGGTCTGACCGCGATAACAGTTTTGTCTTGGAGCTAGTTGAGTGAGTGATTTTTTTTTGATTAAATAACCACCTAATTAACTTGGCGTGTCTTTAATGCAACTATGATCATGTTTGACATTCTAACCGCACCCTTTCGCGCAATTGATGATTATGTGTTATCTATTGGCAAGCGTCTTATTAATCACATAATCAGCAGCGTCGACTCGCCATTCATCAAATTCAAATCATCGCCATCATCATCTGAATCGCGCGAGGTAATATTTGGTAGAACGTTTTCATGGATAACTCGTCAAGTGTTGAGCTCTAGCGGCAATAGTACGATGGGCAGCATGATATTTAATGCGGCGCGGCTACCATCAACTATCTTTGCCTCGATTGAAAACTTTAAGAAGGCGTTTAACATTCCAATACCCAAGAGCGTAGTCATCCGCAGCTACAACGAACTTGTTTCGCGCGTCCATGAACGATTTCATGATATCAATGAGTCCAAATATGTTATCATCATCTACGAGAAAGATAATGAAGATAAGATTGTCGCCCACAACAATATACTACAAAGACTGCCGGTACTCGATGTGATGCGCATGAACAACATGTATCTTACCGCACATCTATGTTTAACAGTTCATGAATATCAACTTATCGAGGAGTGTTATATAAATTTGCCGCACAACATAAGAGAAAAGTTATCATACCGCTACTTTGAGAAAATAGAACATGTATATCATTGGTTCACCAAAATGTGCATGGCGTCCAGCATTTATGATGTTAGCGCCGTAGAAAAGATGTTTCTCGAGTTTCCGTTCGAAATGGCAGTATTCGTTAACGACTGGTCATCATTTGGTGAATCAGAAGATGACAATAACAAAGAAGATTGAATCACTTAACACTATTACTTCATACGCGATTTCTTAACGAATCGCCTCATTTGCTTTTTTGAATATTTGTTTATATCAGTACTATATGTTCACATATTCATTGTTTAGCTGTTAATTACATATCACAACAATGCATAAAAGAACCGACTCCCAAGATAGTGATAGTGATAGCAATTCTTATGACAGTGACTCAGGTTATGTTACTGTTAGTAAAGATACTGATAATCCCGCCAAGAATGTCGCTTTAGAAAAACTGATGAATGATACGTTTGATAAGATATCAAACTATGCTGAGGAAAACAAGGATGGCTTTATCTCGCTTACTAAAATTATTAACAAAGAGATAGAGGAGAAAAGGTCCGATCTCAGTGATCATGAATTGACCAAAATGCTCGGACAGGCAATAGTTGAAAAAAAGGCAGATGTGTTTAGTCACATCATGAAAACGTATAGATGTAAGCACTTGATAACATCTGATGAATTGAAGGCCATAGAATATGATTTTGACTTGTTGTGTGCATATGACCAAGCGCCTGGAAAGACGAAATATAGAGAGACTACCGCATTGTTCATGTTGTCAGAATACAAAGACAGAATTAATGAGCTGCCAACATTTGAAGAACTATTATATGTTAAGTTAGAGATAATGAAAGTGATAAAAGACAAGAATTATGAAGGATTCAAGTACTTGATGCTTGATAAGAAAATGAGCTTTCTCTTAGACTGCGACATGATTAATGACATTCTAGAAGACCACCATCTAACAAAAGTATATTTTAACACAAAGAGAATCTTCCCCCTTTCATCGGATAATGTTTTGACAATCATCTGTAAGTATAGTGACATGATTGAGACCTTACCGGATGTACTCAGCTGTCTAGAAAGTCCTCATATAAGAATAAGCGGAAACATTATAGACAAGATAGTAGCATCCTTTACTAATGAAATAATGTTCAACATTCTTAAACATGTAAAGCTACATATCGCCTTCCTTCGTTCGGCCTTTGAACAAAATCTCAAGGATGTTGTTAGAATCATTGAACCAACAATTGAAATACTCAACAGCAGCCTTGACATGATCATAAAGGAATCCAAATCGGATAGTCTCTATGATTACATGTTTAAAAGAGACTATCTCAACTTGCAAGAACATGTTAACGGATCTTTTGTCGCCAACAACATGATCACTATAGGAGACAAAGATGAAATAGTGAAACACAACAATGAAGAATACTATGTCATCAAGAAGACCGATGTTCTTAAAAATATGAAATCCATGATTGATCTTTCTGAGGTACAACAAAACAGTACATGCCCGTTGATGGCAAAAAAAGATTAAATAACAGTATGTAATTATCTTACATAAATGTTTTTAACTTAATATACATTTTTTGTCGCCACGCTGCGCGTAAGCCATCACGAAGCGACACGCAGTGAATAACAGCGAAGCCGTATTAGTCGCAACATGATTTGTAAACGATGATCTCCTCGATGAGCAGCTTTATCTTGGGCCGCTTATCATCATATTTTTTGGCTATTCTTTCCCTTACCTCCTCCTCTTGATCTTTGTTGAGATCGCACAACTTGAATACTCGTTCGAACGTGCTTTTCGTAATTGACTCCATTTCTTTGAGTGCCAATCTATGTTCGGCAAACACAGACCTCATGAAGTCACCATCTTTAGATGAACACATATTAATTAGGTAATCCATCTTTACGTTAGTTGTTCCCTTGATGATCACTTTGCTGTTGTTAAGCATATCGATGATGTTCAACAGTGATGTACCGCAATTTATTGAATGTCTCATTTGCTGTTGCATGCCTGGCATGCCGATAGTGCCGTAACGAGCATCGTTCAAGTTTTGAAGTCCGGGCTGCCAGCAATTGGGGGCCGCATCTGCTTTTTTGGTGGTCTTTAACAGATCTTCGAACTTCTTCTCGAATTCGTCTATACATATCATAAATGGCTTGTCGGCATTTACATCCTTCATTGTTGTTATTACAAACTCAAGAACATTGCGGTTCTCAATGTGTAGAATATCAGCATTCAACAAGTTAACATCTAATATTCTTGCCAGGATCTGGTAATAACTTGTCTTGCCAACGCCATTGTCACCAACCAACAATTCAGTCATCATATGCATGTGGTCGTTGATGTAGAGAGATAAATCTCTTTTTAACATTGATAACATCTCGTCACTAACAATGTAACCAAAGTTGTCAAAGATCATTTTGGCGGCTTCATCATTTTTTTGCGATTTTATCAAGTATAGAAGATCTCCTCTTTGCTCGGCGTTAAAACTTGAGTAGCGCTTGTTATCTGATAACAACATTGTTCTTCCACAGCTATGATAGTAGTATTTTTGCTTATTATCTAGCTTCATTACTTCCTCCTTTGAGCAGAACTTAATCATGGATGTGCCACCATGGCCAGATAATGCCTCATCTTGAGATATGGAACTATAGAATCTTACTGTTCCTTTGTTGTGATTGAATATCATCTCATTTATATATTTCTGATACTGACTGTCGGCATGCGACAAGATTGAGTTGATTAGATAATCAGTGTTCTTACTGATATGTGAACTCTTAACTTTTTTGTTAACAACAATGCTCACATACAACTTGTCACCCGCGCTGGTGTAAGTGTCAAATTTTGTTCCACCTACTTCAATATTGTTGACAGCCGTATTATTATATCCAACTGTCATGCTGCTCACTGGGTAAGTATTCGTTAAAATTACATAATCAATGAAGTCAAAGTCGGGATCAAGATATTCTTTGTTAAATTGTGACAGTAAGTAACCATTAATCTTGATCTTGGGTGTTTTAGTTATGTAGCCAGGATTACTAGGATTTAAAGAGTTAAGTTCCTCGTTAACTACAACTATGTCGCCGCTAATCGCGGTCTTCCTCATCATTTCGACAATTCTCTCGATTTTGCATCCATTGCTTATGGATCCAATTGTCTGAATCCTAGTTCTGCAGTAAGAAAACAGACCATACTCGCGAATCAATGATAAATTAACATCATATGTCTTGAAGTTAAATCTGACGAAATTTTTGATGAAGTTTATAAGTCTGACAATAGTCCATAATGTGATTATGTACTTGCCTTTCATTTTTGGCAACATGTACATGATCAAAGATAGAATAGATGCACCTTCCGGTATGTATCTATTGAGCATGCCTTCTTGGCCGTTAGCATTGTTACAATAAGAGAGTTCATTCTCCGCAAAAGTTACTGCCCGATTATAACAATGTTTCAACTTTGAGGCACACTCCATCTTTGTGGAATAAGGCGATGCAGCCTTATTGTCAAACAAGTATTTACAATAACAACACAGGAAAATCAAAAAACATAGGGTAGTCAATTTTAAGAAACGCTCATTTGTGACAATGCATAGTCGGCAATGGCCGGCATCAACATGTAGCCCCGCACATAGATGTCATCAATAATCACTGATCCAGCCGCCTTGAATGACCTATTTGAAAAAACTAATATCATGCCAGGTATGTCTTATTATTCGAATTTGACCAATAATGCTCTTCGTCATCGTCGGGACACTGACGAGAATGAGGACATGTATGATATCATGTTATACACCGCAATAGGATTTATTGCGATAGTAGTTCTATTGCTGGCGGCACAAGTGATAATATCAGAAATCGAGTACTTGTCTAAATATGTGCGCCGCCTGGTTAATCGCCATCTCAAGTTAAACACTGTGCGAGTAACGGCTGTGTAGCGGCCTCGGCGGGGCCATGTATATAGTTGAAAATATTTAACCATGTATATAATGATTACATCTGATATGTTATATCAATATGTTTGTCAGTATCTTATTAACCGCCTTTATGTTGTATGCTGCGGGCCCCGCGGGGTCAGCAAACATTACAATTCACAACACTCATTCATTGCTGGTATCATCATATGATCCATTTGTTACTTACGAGATAGAGTGCTTAAGAAGCAATAATATATCCAACAACTCATATAATGTAATTGTCAAAGACAAGTACATTCACTTCGAGTACGAAAACAGTTCATTTATCAGGATAGACTACAGATCATTGTCGCCGGCCCCATATATTGGTTACTACTATTGCGCGCCACACTTGTCTAACTCATCTGCCATGATTGCTATAACACTCATTGACTACACAGAACTAGATAATTATGAAACAGACGTGTCACAAGACGATAATATTTATCCTAAGATTTCAACATTTGTGATCTACTCATTTCTTATTATGATATCAATAATAGTGTTTGTATTGTTTGCATGTCTTGTATTCGGCCAGACATGCAGTGACATGAAAGAAATGAGAAAGAACTCTATCAACAGTGGTCCTCATATGATTGATCATTGTAATATATGAATCGGTAATACTATTACATATCTTTTTTTCCGGCACATTAACCGTGTTATCAATTTGAAAATTTAGCCCTCAAAATATCATTAGACCGCATTGTCTATAGATTGCTCGTGAATATACTATATTCAGTACTGTCATCATGTTATTGTCTGTTTCAATTGCTATTGCATTTGCTGCGGCATGCTCATCGTTCGTTATCAAAGATGAAGATATGATTTATCGATACTTCACTACTGACCGCGACACAGGAACAACTGTTAACGTTCCATGTCCCAGAAGTAGCAAGATCGATTATTACCTTGACAACGTTATTGGCAACTTCTCATTCGATCGAAGTCCGTCAATGGTAAAGAATTATATCAAGATGCCAGTAGTAAACAATGGAACATTCACTATTCCAAACATGAACTACTCATACGTCAACATTCTGTACAAATGTACATACAAGAAGAACATCTCTCAATTCAAGGATCCAAGCGAGGCGGCCCGCATAATTGCATTCAACGAAGAGTATATTGTACTCGTCGCAACAATGCCGGCATGGAGACTTATTGTGAGACGACAAGGAGTTGTTATTGAGAATCCCGATAATGACGCGCAAGTTCAAGATTTCCTTATCAGTTCCGGACTGATGTGGAGCAAGATGATCATTAACCCAAAGGACCTCGGATTTGTTGCCAACCAATTGTACGCGCCTATATACTTGTACGACGAACAAAACATATACAAGATAAACAACGATCTAACAGTTAACATGTCTGTGGCCGGCAACCTTAAAGATCATGGGCCAGGTCTTCACATGTTTAAGACTGTTTACGGAAAGGCAAACGCGCGCATTGGAATGGTTTACATGAGCGTAAGAATCATCAGCATGTACTCGAAGTCATCCACAAAAAACATCTTCAAGACGCGCCACTACGAGCGAACCGCATTTTCAATCGAGGAGTCATCGCGCAAATTTGACTGTTTACAACTCGTTAAAGACGGCCGCACAAAGATAAAAAAGAGTTATAATGATCGTGCCGCACTCACCTATAACCCGCATCTACGAGTATTTACAACCACATGCTTTGTGTCAAACCGCAAGACCGCCGACTATGTAGACATTGTTCTTCACAGGCAGCTCGCCGATTTGCCGGCATAAAGCAATGGCAAAAAACAACTGTAGTCTTACTGATGAAAACGTCAGTTAGACTATAAACATAATTAGTATTATTTTTTGTAAGAACCGCAAGTGGTTAAGAATAAAATAGTTACTAAAGGAACATGAGTAGAAAGAGTGAAGCTAGTTCAAGAGTTATACAGATGTCAAGATTGACAGAATGATAAAGATTATCACAGTAGATAATGAGTAATCATCAATTAGATTAACTAGTATAAAGATACTATATAAAAGCAAAGACATAGATGCGGTGTGACGGCCAAAGTATGATTTATCAATGAGCAGTTTACTTTACTTACTATTGTGCGACAATCTTGTCATGAGTGTATAACGGCAACTTTGCCATGAATAACATAATTTACGACAGACCAGCTGTCTTGAACATTTTCTTGCCATAACAGTCGGCATGATCAACAACCTATTGGTCATGAATATCCGCCTGCCGGCATGAGTAATCAGTAACGGCAATCTTGCCATGATTCGATTAGTAACTGGCGGTGGCGCCATGAGTAATGAAACAGCAGTTCTGTCTGCTATGAGTATAATAATAACAAGTAGTATATGAGCTAACAGTATTAGCCGGCAGCATTAATGCGCGGCCAGCTAACACAGGTTGGTTATATTACAAAGATTATATAAAATTATAAAAGGGATCTTCACTACTGTTCGAGCTATTCCCAAACGAATTCCCTCTACTTGCCTACTATATAAAAGTGCTACGTTTGCTTTGTTTTTTTTTCATATCTTCCACGTTTTTTCGATTTGTTGAGAGAAATGTCCTATTGCTATGTGTTGGTGTCTGCAGATGATAAATATCATGCTGCGATGTTTGGTTATGATATTATTCCTTTACATTGCGGGGTATAGGTAAGTTGGTTAGGCATTTCTACCACTGGTCGTACTTGGAGGTGGGCTATTATCATAAGGTGCAAATATATACTGATGGGTTATCATGACAAGAGTTAAATCAAATTTGTAAACGGGCCAAAAAAATTCTTCAAATTTGTATATGGCCGTTTTAGTAGATATTGATGGTGTAGATGTTACACCACTCACATATGCAATTGTTGTTGTGTGTCTTTGAACATACACTCCTATTAGACGAGTACATAGAATGAAGGTAAACACATGATCTGCTCCTCTTATTGAGTTTGACGTCATCGATTATATCACTGACCTCATCTTCTTTATCATATTTGATACACGACGTGGGCATAAACAGTTCATTCGTTGTAACAAATTTCTGTATGTTCTTATCGGATAGATCATCTTTGGCACTTACACGAAAATCATTATTCACAATGTTATAGTATGGCAGCATGCCATTCTTTTTAAAGCCGCGATTCATGTTCTTTCTGATTCTATTTCTAATATCTTTTACTGTTACGCTTTCGTCTTTGAATGATAGAGTTGTTATGTATATGATTCTATAAAGGGACTGGTTGTAGTGAAAGTAGTGTTCAGGAAAGATGACATAAACATCTAGGTGTGGCATTTTGTTTGATGTGGGGGTATTGTGACAATCACAGTAGTGATATTAATGAGAGAGTCGAGGATAATCAAAAAAAAATACACTGCGTCTCGCTTCGCGATAGCATAGACAATCACGAAGTGATATGCTACTCTTCAACGTCTGGAGTTGCGCTTACCTCGCGAATAACATATGCTTCGCGCGGTATATTGTTGTGATAGAATGATCTATGCCGCACAGTAAACATTGATCCGACTGGCGACGGCAAGATATTGTTTTTGTACTGCAAGTATAACTCGCGGCATTCCTCATGCGATCCCTTTAGTGATGCGCTAAACACAACGCTGCCGGCCAGCGGACTATTAGTCAGCTTAAACAGTATGCGATCATACTCATCCTTAGAGTAGTCAATGCAGTAATACTCACTCTCCTCAAAGAACTTATACTTGCGAATCTTTGATGCGCGGTCATCCTTTGAATACTTACCGTCACTGCGACGAACAATAATTCCTTCGGCCTCCATCTGCAGGCGCGGATTGTCATCATTATCATATTTTTCTTTGTTAACTTTGTTATACTTGTCTTGTATGCCGTCAATATACTCGTTTATCTCATCATATGTTTTGATTGGCCGCGACGGATTAACAAAGATGTGTGGCGCGTCAGCAGTAAGATTAAGAGTAATGAAACTGCTAAGTATGTTGCGGCGATCGTTGTAGACCATTTCGAGATCAGATAACAAGATTATGTCAAAGACAATATAGACAAGAGTAATGTCGCTAGATGTTTTTTGACTAATTATGCCGGACACCTCATTCTGTGATAACTCGTGTTTGATGGCCATGCGATATGATTCTCTATCGTCAAATGGTGACACGGCGCATAACTCGCCATCCACAATAACATCGCCCTTTAGCGAGCTAGCAAGCATCGACAGCTCCGCATTTATTTGCGGCTGCGAAACTATCTCGCCGCCACGCTTCTTGCGCAGTATAACATTGGCTTTGCCGCCCGGCACCTGTGTTATGTGGGCCACGCATCTGCAGCCGTCGATCTTTTCTTCGGCATACACCAGATTGTCGGCATCCTCGTTTATCATCTTCTCTACTGTTTCTTTTAGGCGGCTCTGAATAATTGGCGTGGGATTCATGAGCTCAAACAGGTTCTTGACCTGCAGGCGCTTCTTTAGTTCCGTGTCACTTTGGCTGTCAAGCGACAACATAATATCTATGACTGTCGGCGGCTTAGACTTCTTGCCGCGCGGCACCACATCTATTGTGTTTTTGTGCTTCAGCCCGATAACACAATTTCTTCCATGCGTTTGATTGCACGACACAGTAATAAGAAACAAAGCAAGCGAGTAGTATAGTTTAGTTTTGTCGCCCCACGTTGTTGAGACGATCTCTAGTTGTTCATTAGTCATCTCTTTTGGTGTAGTAACAATATCACCTCCATCAGTTACTTCATTGAATACTAATATCATGACTGGAAATGTTATGTTACATCGCCGCGATGTTAGGGCAAATGTTTCTTCGCGGCCAATAAGCAGCGGTACATTAGTTTTGACGGCCTTCGACAATAGCTCCTTTGATTTACTGACCTTTTTGTCATTGTTCAGATAACTTATTATCACTGACGATAACAGTGAGTCCGGCATCCATGGTTCATCGGAACAATTATGTATTAGAAATTTGTTCTCTTCGAGGACCACGGCACAATACTTTCTGATCGAGTTGTTGAGGAAATAAGTCAGTGCTGGCTCCATTGTCAAATGTGCATATTATATTGGCTATAATAATTTAGATTCAAAAAAACCATTTTGAAGTTTTTACGATGGTAAAAAATGTCAACTTCATTTTCCAACTATGTTTACTATGGAGGCGGCGGTGCAAGTCCTGCCGACACGGAGAATGAGTACGAGTATCAGACTATTTTGAGCGGCGTAGAAGATGTTTTGATACTGCATAGGATTCTTAGCTCTAGCAAGAGCAAGTACAAGTTTAAGAGTTTGTTCTTTGGCCGCGAGTACTCATACAAGATCGCCGACAACTCAAAAAAGGTGTCGCGCGTGTTCTACAACAATGGCGCCACCAGGTATCAGAACTATGACAAGAGTACCACCAAGATTATGAGGCCGTTTCCCAGTATCGATATATCGACCTCAATACGCTTTAGCCGCGAGCGACTAACAAACGATGTGGTGCAGCCATACGGCCGTAACACGCGCCGCAAACTGTTTCTTAGATACGAGTTCGAAGATCTTGCGTTTCCTGGATCGCGCATTCATCTCACTGTCACATGGAAGCCTGAACACATTAATGTTCCAAACAGCGTCCATCAGAAAAACATAATGTCGATTAAGAAAATGATTGAGGACCCGCAACAACATGTTTTGCTGGCGGTTACACGCAACATGATAGACGCCAACATAGAGGTTGAGCTCAACAACGAGAGCGACGTCAATGCCTACCGCGACAACTATATTGCGCTGATAACGCCAGTTTATGATTCGCTGGCCGGCCTCAACATACTTGAGAAGCATAGGCGCAAGTTTAATGCCAATGATCCGCGGCGCTACAACATAAGATGGCCGCCGTCCAATCGAAACATAGTAAAGAAGGCGATCAGCATGACGCCAATGGATTATATACGCGAGGTAATACCCAATCTTGCCAGCTACTGTGTTAGTCCCAAGGCGGATGGCACGCACGTCAACATACTGGTGTCGGCCGGCATCAACGCCGGATCCGATGTTGTTGATGGCATGGTCATTCTTTTTACTGACTCCAGTATCGCGATATACATAATGAAGAAAAAATATGTCATCGGCGAGGTAGACAAGTTAATGAAGGACAACACCATTTGGGAGACTAAGGATTTCGAATTTTATGAGGGCGAAATTATCAATAACAATGAACTGCTTGTTTATGATTACTCCGAGGCCGGCGACATAGAAGAGACTGCCGAGTACATGAACAAAATAAAGAAACACATTCCTAATGCGATCATAAAACAGAAGTTTAATCTTGGCGGCGACGATCCTAGTTACCGCGAGATTATTCACGACATGCTTGCACGCAATCATAATTACCCCACCGATGGCCTCATCTTCTCGCGGTGCGATAACCCCAATCGACCATTCAAATGGAAGAGTGATCATACCATAGACTTCCTTGTGTTTGCCGACAAGTCGTCGCAGGAAATGACCTTGTTAACCACGATTGAGAGCAGCCGCATAAAAGAGTTCTCGCTGGAGCGTTACTATACATATGTTTATCAGCGGCTAAACGTTAATCACTTGTTGTTTAACACATACATTGTTCCATTCATTGTGCCGCGAGCAAAGCGCGATATGCCGCCGACACATATACTGCGCGAGAAGTATGATCCTAATTTGCACGGCCGCATTGTTGAGTGCACGTTTGATTCCGTCAAGGGCTGGCGCAAGATACGAGTGCGCGAAGACAAAGACGTGCCTAATCATTATAAGACTGCCGTACTGACGTTCCTTAATCAGGGCGTTAACTTGACCAGCGAAATGCTCGTTGATCCCGCCAAAATAGAAATATTCTTTGCTCAGGAGAGAAAGCCGGAATACGAGGATCAGCGACGCTATAACTCCGGCGTGCGGCTCGACATTATACGGCGCCACATTAATCGCGGCGACGTCGTGCTTGATCTTGGCAGCGGTCGTGGCAACACCTACTTCCAGATGAAGAGTCGCGGCGCGGCCAAAGTGGTCATGATGGATCTTGACGGCGCGGCCATACTTGAGTTCTTTTCGCGCGTGCTCAGCAACAAAAAGAAAGACGGCGATCAGCGGCGTCATCGCGGCGACGGCGGTTACTCGTCCGACGAGGGGCGGCCATCCGAAGACATAACGACGGAGATACAAGTAATCGAGGGCTCATTCACTAACCTCGACGACATTGATTTGTTGCCGCGCATCAAGTATGATGTTATCTTCTGCAGCTTTGCCGTTCACTTTGCATTTGCATCCATGCAGTCGCTGAGCAACTACCTCGAGATGATCAAGGAATTATCGTCGCCGGGCACAACAGTTATATTTCTGGCCATTGACGGCCAAATACTGTTTGACCGAATAAAGGCCGCCGCAAAAAAGAAGGATAAGGTCAAGGAGTACCGCATCCCGTCAAGCAGTGACTCGAATCAGGCCAAATTCATGTTTCGCGCCGAATACGGCGAAACCAAGCAGTTTGGCGGCGTCGGCTTCAAGATACTGGCGCGCTATCCATTCTCGCGTGACAATGAACTTAGCTCCGAGTACTTAGTCGACTTCAAGATCATACTCGACACGTTGAAGACGGCCGGCTTCACCGAGGTCGAAAACAAGACATTCGATCAGTTCGAGGCGTTCTCAGACAAGTACTCGCGACTCAGTGACATTGATAAAGACTTTATATCATTGCATCGCGTTCTCGTTGTCGCTTCGCGATGACTGCGTCATGGCATTGCCAACGGCGTTAGCTTCACTACGTGATTGTCTTTGTTAACGGCGAAGCCGTGGCTATCATGCTAGTGAAGGCCAGCGGCGCCTAGCCGCAGTGTCATTTTTTTTTTTGATTATCGCCACACATACATCTAATATGCTCTGTTCTTTTGCTGTAACAATGGAAAGGACTCAGACACTAAAGAAGCTCATCAATTTATCTGAAGATTGCATGAATCTACACGTGCTAATAAAGGAATGGAAGATATTCATTGCGGAGGGCGGCTTCACTATAAAAAATAACTTCAATGATTCTATTATGACCAGGGAATCATGGAAATATTTTCTTGACGCGATCGACTCAATCTCTGAACCAGATGTTTCTGTGGGTCGCGACCCAGCAATAACAAGAGCTATTCTTAGGAGCGAGTTGCCGCTCTACATTAAGATCAATTTTGACAGTCGCATGTGCGGCTTCGAAGTCATGCGGTCAATTCGGCGCGTCGTCGAGTCCATACCGCGATGCCCAACACTATTAGACAACAAATATATTGGCGTTTCAGCTTTCACATTTAACTCATCAAGCGCCTTTGACGCATTCAATATCGCGCTGCTTCTAAACAGCAACATCGAGACACAAAATATAATCATGCTGTTGCGAAGAAGATATAAGGTCATACTAGATAGCAAATTTGAACACAACAACACAATGGGAATCAAATATGATGAACATGTTGTTACTGAAGCTATATTCACAGTATCGGAGTTGACATTGTTTAATGAGATGTTTGAACTTCTTCGACAGATCAAAAATCCAGACATACATCAGATGATTGTATATGGCGCCAGTGAAAGTGTAATAAAGGTACTACAAATCAATGGCATGTTTGTCAAATATATTCCACCGAAGAATGCCGGCAAAGAAAGTAAAAGGAGAAAGGTATCTGCGCTAGCCGCGTAGGCTTCGCTTCGCGATAGAATAACCAACGACGTTAGCTTCGCTACGCGAATGTCTTTGTTAACGGCGAAGCCGTGGCTAACGCGCAGCGTGTCGCGTAGACGTTAAACGAAGTTGTAGTAGCATAACAGGGCAAAAAAAAAGAATAGACTGTTAA
Source organism: Haliclystus inabai (assembly GCA_025505365.1). Classification (NCBI taxonomy): domain Eukaryota; kingdom Metazoa; phylum Cnidaria; class Staurozoa; order Stauromedusae; family Haliclystidae; genus Haliclystus; species Haliclystus inabai. Next base: position 46,928 of record JANVCG010066557.1, read on the forward strand.
TAACAGTGCTTAATATATTTTTTTTACGCTAGCCGCGTAGGCTTCACTACGTGATTGTCTATGCTTACGCGCAGCGTGTCGCTTCGCGATGACTGCGTCATGGCATTGCCAACGGCGTTAGCCGTCACGCAGCGATCTATTGTTCGAGTGTGTTTATATCATCTGGATGCTGTTCATCAGATACTTCGGCTGGCACCACCGTAGGCACAGATGCTGTCGCGAGCGCTGCATATGGCGATGAAGTGTATGTATTCCTCATCGTTGACGTGAGCGTCAAACAGTTGGCCATTGCCTTGGCGCCAATACAGCCCTGATAAAAGTATCCATGTGACACAATGAAAGCGATAGTCCAATAACCAAATGTCGAGCCAAGCTCATTAGTAATATCCTCAAATGTTGCTGGGCCGTCGCCGGTACGCCTAGTGCCTTCAACAAACACATGGTTATTATCGGAGTCCATATAAGCAAAGTTAGTTGCTTTTGGAATGTCGCTTAATTGCGATATCTCGCGTTCTTCGACGGACTGCGGCACAAGTGATTCTTTGCCGGTCTTAATATCGAATGTACAATAATCGTAGCTCGCGTCCAAGAAGCACCTGGGCACGATGCCCTCGATTTTGTTTTTTATCGCGAGATCGGGGTTATTATTTAACAGATCTGAGAACGCCACAATAATGTCGAGGCGCAACTTGTCTAAATCTGTTCGTTGTGCATGTGTAAGATTGTTCATGTTTATACTGAAAGTTATACGGTCGAATTCTTTGCTCTTGTGAAGCGAACCTAAAACGTTTTCGAGCGTAAACACAAGAGTGCCGCTCTTCTGCATGGTCAAGCCGGTTGCCGGCGTATAAAACGATGAGCGCAGATAAATAATCTTAAATGGCTTCTTGTCGTTCTTCTTGGGGACCACGAAGTATAGAGACACAAAGGTGTGACCGTGTTGTCTGGCCTGTTGATTGTTATAGATTGAGTAGTACATATATGATGGACCACCATTATAACCCACTAATGGGAACGGTTTTACTGCGGGTGCTGCTGAGTACCCTCTTTGTGGCATTAATGCACACATTGGATATTGTGGCGACGAGCCGGCCAGGGTGCTAACGTTTGGTGCCATTTTTCCGGTTATATCTCTTTGTAATTGTTCTCAAAAGCGAGTATGTAAAAATATGAAGTCTGTTTGTAGATTGTTACTTATATTCAAAAATTTATCACTGCGTGTCGCTTCGCGATGACTGTGTCATGGAATTGCCAACGGCGCCAGCGTTTCACTGCGTGATGGCCTACTCCGCGTAAGTGATTTTTTTGAAAGTTGGCCGGCAAAAAAAAAGAGGGCACATTCTACCAATAGCCAAATTTATATATGCCAGTTCATTATAGAAGTGTGAGCTCTCCTGTACTTACTGTCATGTTTGAATTGGATGATCATGCATGGTTCTGATACTACTTATATCTCATTATAGCGTTCCGAGATCTATTGCATCAGGCTGTGCAATCATTGGGGGAGATACATTCGGTATACTTTTTTTTGCAGTCGGATTTTCAAAAAAATATCACACATGTCGCTTACGCGTGACTACGTCATGTCTCGCGATATTGGCACCACTGTTTTCTAGGCGGTTCGGACGTCAAACACATAGTATTTGAAGTGTGGTCCAAGAAGTTGTTGGGTACAATGTCGTCAATCTTGTACTTTGTCGCGATGTTGGAGTTAGTCTTAAACATGTCTGAGAATTGTTCGATAACAACTGAACTAAACTTATCTATGTATGTTCGCTGTGCGAGCGTAGGATTACTTTTGCGTATGATGAATTTCGTAGGGTCAATCTCTTTACTGTGGCTGTAGCGCATCGGACCATAGACTTTATCTAGTTTGAACACTAGCGTGCCGTCTTTTTGTATGGTCATGCCGGTTGCCGGAGTATAAAACGATGGGCGCAGATAAATAACCTTAAATGACTTCTTGTCGTTCTTGTCGTTCTTGTCGTTCTTGTCGTTCTTGTCGTTCTTGTCGTTCTTGTCGTTCTTGTCGTTCTTGTCGTTCTT
>JANVCG010066557.1:49073-63298 GCA_025505365.1 Haliclystus inabai
TTCTTGTCGTTCTTGTCGTTCTTGTCGTTCTTGTCGTTCTTGTCGTTCTTGTCGTTCTTGTCGTTCTTGTCGTTCTTCTTGGGGACCACGAAGAACAATGATACAAATGGATGATTAAACTGTTTATCTTTCATGTTATTGAAAATCGAGTAATACATAAATGACGGGGCGCCATTGTAGCCGACAATTGGAAACGGTTTATATGATGGCGTCGATGAGTGGCCCTTTTGTGGTATTAATGCGCACATTGGATAAGTTGCTGCTGTATTACTACCGGCGATAGACATGCTGAATGCTGTTGTTTAAACTATGAATTCGGTTTGTAAATTGTTACTTACATTCAAAAATTTATCACTGCGTGTCGCTTCGCGATGACTGCATCATAAGCCAACGCGCCAGCGTACTCCGTATAGTGCATACGCGCAGCGTGTCGCTTCGCGATGACTGCATCATAAGCCAACGCGCCAGCCGTAGCGCCAGCGTATCACGCTAGTGACCTACACGGCGCGTCGCCGGGTGGTTAACATTGTGGCCGGCATGCGACGTCATATCATCGGGGGCGATCATGTCGCCAATTATCTTTTCCTCGAACTTCGCGATCAGAGGATTCTGCGGCTTTGGCCGCCAATACATGTATACTGCGAATGTGGCAAGTGCGGCAAGCACAACGATACCAAAGAACATTACACTATTGCTGTCCATGATGATCTGATTGCAATGGTTAATTTATATAAGCCGCAGAAAAAGAGGCAGGGCAGCTCTGTGTAGTGGTATGACACGGTGCGAACAGTTTTTGTATGATTGTAGGTTGTTTTAAACCTTATATTGTTTCTGGACCTAACCCCCCCCCCGTTTTTCGTATTTCTGTAACAAAAAATATCATATTATACAAACCACAAATCAAACACTGCCCGCGGGACATTGTGTCACTACTTTATATATATATCCCATGCTTATTGACTGCCTGCATACACGGCATACATCCGTCATGATAAGGGATATTAACCATTTCGCGCCCATCCCAATGATCGCGATCAGGACGATCATCAGTTGTATAATACATTATCTCATCTGTTGGCCACGTAACATATACATGATCTTCATGTATCTTGATTCCCATCTTGTTAAACTTCTTAAGTTCGTATGAGAGTCTCTCTAGAAAGATATCAATCTTTACCTTTTTGATGCCAATCACTGCATAATATGTTCTCCATTTGATTAGATTCTTATATAGTTCATCAATAACATTCAACGATACTGGAGCGCGACAACTCTTTCGCAGACTAAGGGCAGTAAGTATATCATCTATAGAATCCTCTCTTCTTATAATACTATAAAACTTGTACTCTGGATTATACCTATCTTAACTGGCAAGGTTCCAGAAGAATGTCAACATTATGAATCCACAGCACGAGCAACTTTGGGAGTAGCTACAGTATACTACGATTTTACAAATTTCAAAAGTGTAAGAAACGACACGGACAATGTTTTTGTGTATGACTACGCAGAAATACGCAGTTTTTGTTATTATATATTAAGGTACATGTAGAACACTCCCGATTTCCGCGCCGCCCAGAACAATCATTGCCCTTATCAAAAAAAAATAGCACTCTTATATCATCAATGCATGTCTTCTATTATGTAGTATTATCCACTAGCGGCATCTATTGCATCCTGTTTAGACATTACTATGAATGGTAAAATTATACATGGCCTTTCTTGCATAGGATGTCCGGCCCCTCTAAATACACCGTGTTCCTCAAAATGAACAAAATCTTGCTCGTTATTTGATCTAAGAAACTCGAAAGTGTTTACTGGATAACCAAGATAATAATATGTTCCATTATGATTCCTACTTCGTACTCCATCTATCTTAATGCCGGTATTCTTCTTAATGTAGTTTTTTACTTTAGTAAACAAACTTATCGCCTTGTTGCTATTCTATTTGAATGGAGACGAACAGATAGTATCATCGATGCTAATAGTTCAAATTAACAAAAGGATACTGTGATATCTTTTTTGTAACAGGTACACGACGTGGGACGGGGGGGGGTTAGGTCCAGAAACAATAGAAGGTTTAAAACAACCTACAATCATACAAAAACTGTCCGCACCGTGTACTTTGTTTAACGGCGCCAGCCGTAGCCATCGCGCAGCGATCACATGTACATCGAGTCCATATGACTGTCAGTATTGCCGCGAATGTGATGCAAGTAGATATTACGGTCGGGAGACTCCTGGTGGTCTAGGCCGGCATTAAAGCCTAGACTGTCTTCGGCCGACATGATGTGGCCCTGCCGCGTCGAGGTATGATCGTATGAACTGCGCTGCTCGCCCGGCGTGCCAAAGTAGCCCGGGAAGTTTTCATTCATGTTGTGAATGAGGCCATTAGTGCGATACAGATCGGCAACCTGATGATCGGTGCGCGTCAACGGATGGCTGCCGTTATCGTTCGCATAAAAGTTTGACTCGCGCGTAGAATAACGGGCGCGTTCGCCCGATGTTTGGCGGTGCGGATTCTTGTATAGCGTCTTTAGATCGCCACTGATTCCGCGCGCAATGCCGCCCACTGCATCTTCGCCGGCGTCAACCACGTACTCTTCGACCTCGAGCACGCGCTGCCGAATGCCCCACCATCCAGTAACAATAAGAATGATGAACAAGACGATCGCACCCACAATGAGTGTGTTTGCGGTCTGAGATAAGTTAGGAAACAAATTAAACATTTTGAGTTTTACTTGTTCATTTAAATAGCTATAAAAAACTTCATCGATCAAAGCGGAATGAGTGCTTCCGACGAGAGATCCAACATCGTAGATATAGTCGAGGTGGTCCAAAACATAAAGTTCATGATTGAGAATGCGCCGGGCTGGGCCGGCTACAAGGTAGTCGCCAAGAGCAGTCAGTTCTCTAACGACTATGATTACTTGTTTATCGCGGCCGAGGGCACGAGCCGCGTCAAAAAAGCGCATGAGCGGGTAGCATTCCTAATCATCAACGACAACATTCGCGAGGAGTCTGTGCGGCGCGACAAGTTGACGCGCTTTACTAAGCACGAGGGTAAAGGTATTGACATCATATATCTTGTTACGGATTTGATCATTAACATCGACAAGACTAGCGGCAACGCGATTATGCGCGCCACAAAGGAGCTTAACCGCACCAGCAACACATACACCATATATCCACTGCTGTACGCATACTTCATGAGCTTTACCGGCGTTCACGCGCTGTCTGAATCCGTGGAGATGGATGTTATTGAGGTGCCGACCGCGCTTAACATCATTGATCAGTTGTCGGACAACATCAACGAGGCAATGCCGCCGGATGTGTTTGCGACGATGTATACGAATGCGGGGCGCGAGATGATATGGCTCAATCTTGTTTGCGCGTCATACCTTAAGCGGACCCCCATATCTAACCTGCACGCGGATACGCCGACTATTCTTGGCGGCAAGATAGACGAGAAGCTTATTATGACTAACAAGTAATGCGGTCTCGTCGTGCAGGTGTGATATTAAGTTGTGTTCATTCTTTTTTTGATTATGACCTTGTTATTATGTAGTACATGTAGATGGAACTATATATACAATGTATAGCACGACTACCACTGTAGATTTTTGTTATGATGCTAAACTATACCGACTATTGGTTCATGAAATTTTCTATGAAGATCCCATATATTCAATTAGACGATACTCAGTATATCCTTTGAGTAAAAACGATGAAAGAGGTATCTTTTATGGTAGAATATCAGAAATTACTTTGCCAGCAAATGACTTTTTCATTACTGCATTGATCGCGCTTAGTGAAACAAATCGGCCGTTGTTCAATAAATGTATTCATGATATTAAGACCTCGTTTACTAGAATACATGATAAGAATTTCCGAAAGTCATCAAAAACGATTAAAACGTTCTTGTTCACGTTGGATTGTTATATCTTTAACAATTACATTGTTCCGGATAACATAGTGTTGCGTAAGTATGTTGATAAATTGAAATCTGATAATAAGATCTCTAAAGTCAAGGAACAGTGGGTAGTAAAGTTCTATAAACTGGCGCCATCAAAGATCACTGCAGAAAATGTTATCAGGTATGCTCAATTTGGCGCCGCCAAGTTCTCGTCATTGTCTCAATTCATGAAGTTCCCCATAGATATGCCGCCAGCACTGCGTTATCATATTGCTAAGAAGATGGACGAGTATCTATAACGTTACGACGTTGATGTGATCGGTTTTTTTGATTATAGTGAACATAGTTACAAAAAAAAGATAGGTAAACGTTATTGTATGACACACAGCTTATCATCTATGATGATTAGTCATTGTTTCGCGGCATCGTTAACTGCCCGATTACATATCTTGCTATAGTGGCCAGTGGATCAAACCATATATGATCTCTTACTGGCTGTAGTATGATATGTATGCCGAAAATGGGTGAGACTGATATACACAGTCTTAGGCCTCATCTTCTGAATATTAATGATCTGTTACCATCGTGATGTAGTTCTGATTGCTCGGTTATCTCGTCGTTGTTTGGAATACTTGGAGAGATGCCGTTATCAGTCTCTGTTTGTGCTGGTGTCATGTTGTTTAGGACAGACAAACACATCTTCAAAAGGGGTCATGAGCTGTGTTCATTCTTTTTTGATTATGACCTCGTTATACATCTTCACAGCCAGGATGTCTGTGGAAAGTGGATACTTAGTATATTGGGTGCCTTTTAGTTACGATAACGGACAATATGATGTAGAGATTGATTTTCGTAAAGGTAGATCTGGAGAAGCATGTTCGGGAATGAATGTTATAAGTGCTAGTTATAAGATTTATTCAAATGTAACATATCAGTATAAGATAGTGAACAATTGTTATCGTATAACCAAATTGCCAACAACAAGATTAGTTATGCATATGATGAAGGCAATTAGAGAATGGAATAGGACTCTGTATAACATATGCATTTGCGATATTGTTACCACATTTAGTGAATCTAATATTAAGCTATTTCATAGATGGGATGATGAACAGAGAGATTGGCTATTAGAGATGGAATTCCATGAGAAGAATGATCTCAACGTTTCTGACAAAACGGCATGGGGGTCGTATATTTATGATATGCTCTCCAATGATAAGTTGTGTTATTCTAAAAAACAGTGGATAATGAGGTTCTATAGGCTGGGGCCCGAAAAGTTCACTGTAGATAATGTCTTGAAGTATGTAGCAGCAGGTGCCGCCAAGTTTTCATCACTTTTGCTGTGTATGAAGTTGCCCATGGATATGTCGCCGACATTGCGCTATGACATTGGTAAAAGGATAGATGAGTATCTATAAATGTTAACATGCTTGCTTGTGTTGTTTTTTGTATCTTAGTTGCCGGCGGCCGCATATTGAAGCCGCTCATAGTTGAATTTGGGGTGAAGCGGCCAGAATCAAAAGAACTAAGAAAAAAAAGATCAATGAGCGCCGCGCGAGATATGTCCGGCCGCCAGCAACTGAGTGATATGATGTTATCCGCGAGGATAATGTTTACTTACCTTTACTTATGATGTCTTATTGTTGTTATTGCATAGCGCGTCAGTAGTAGTAGTATGTTGCCGCCCACAATAAAGCGAGCAAGCCAAAGCCTACTGGACGTATGGAAATTGTAAATCCATTGAGGAGGGATATCCTGATGGTTAGTCTTATGCCATATCGTTCAAACATTATATCACGGCTCTCTGCTCCTATAACAGATGAATTGTTGCACACTTGTGTGTTTGATTCTTCTGCTGGCGGGGACATATCTGGAGCAGGCGACTGTATTTTCAAATCGATTGTCACAGTTGAAAGATGTGTTTCCTTTTTTGATTATCCTAGTCGTAGTAATATTGCTTGGCGGTCATCATGATGACTAACAAATACACGAGTGTGTTATTTGAACATGAGGGAACTATTTACAAATTAAATGTTCATGAAAAAATATATGACTTTGCCGGCCACATTCGGTATTACTATCTGGAAAGATTTTATGACATTGGAGAAAAATCATTAGAGTGTGATGACAATTACAGTCCCAAAATCAATCAGCCACTGAATGAGTTAACACTTGCTGCATTTATAAAACTTAAAGATTACGATTATGAATATTATCTTAGATGCTATCGTGATCTTTTTGGTCATTTCATGTCTATAAAAGATGATCTTTTCCGAAACACACCAGATGAGATAATAGACAACATATTTGTTTGGAAGCGTGATGAACTGGTCGACATGTCGTCATACATAGTAGATGAGTTGTTTATCTGGTATACAGCACATAACGAGCAGGCATCTGTTGTTAAACGGAGATGGTTAAGAAAATTTTACAATCCTAAGTTTGATCTGTCTACGGCTAATAAATTTATACTTTTAGTAAAAATAGGATTAGTAAGTTTATCATCTTTGGCGCCGTACATGAGCGGCTTCAGAGATATGCAGCCAATGGAGTGCCGGCACATTGCAGACATGGTAAGTAAGTATCTGTGAAAAAAAACATAATACAACGTGTGTATTGCACATTCATTTTTTTATGCTGGCGCGTAAGCCACGGCTTCGCCGTTAACAAAGACATTCGCGAAGCGACACGCTGCACGTAAGCCATCACGCAGTGATACGCTAGTCACCGAGGTCGGCAAAAACAAACGCGGTATGATGATATGGCGCCGACATCTTTAACTCTTTGCGCTGTGTAGGGAACAACTGGCCGCCCGCCAAAATGATATCTGATACTTCGTATAATGCGTCATTCATGTAGTCTGTAAATTTGTTACTTACCTTTTCGTCATGGCGCCACGTTATATTGTATTTGGACTTCTTTAACCACTCTAACTCCTTTAATATAACACTTTTCGTTATTGTTGTTATTGGTGATTGCTTTTGCCGCACAACGAAAGCGCACCATATGAATGTTTTACACTTGTCTTTGGTGCCAATCTGAAACTCTATAAACCATGTCTGTAATTCTTTGTCGTCATTGATTGGTAGAACAATTGTTCGTATTCCGACACACAGCCAAGTCTTGGATATTAGTTTTCGGTATACTAGCCGCAGCCCGCTATGTTTGTTAACCATGGAATAGCTACCAACAATGTTGCCCTCATTGACGAGATGATTGACCATACTAATGATGTCCAACCATCTTATTGACTTAGGTACTCGCGAGTTGTCTTTCCAACATGAAGGAATGTCGTCAACAGACATGTATGTCTTTTCTTCAATCATCATAAACAAGATTATCAGATGGCAAATAAATCAAAAAAGAGACAGCGATGCGTTTTTTTGTTTATAAGTATGACTCGATCTTGTCAGCAACAATATCACGCAGGTCGGCCGGCAACTGGTTGAAGCCGCTCATATAGGGTTCCATAGAAGAGAGTTTGGCACATCCTTTAACAATATGTGTAAGGACGCCGTCTATTGTAAACGGAATTGGAGGTATTCTATAGTATTTGATGATCCAATCTTTTTTGAGTTCAGACAAAAGTTCATAATCAAATAGTTGTTTAGAGATCACAATCTTTCTTACATTTTCAAATGATGCATTCTTGGGAATTTGTTTATATTGGATCATAATTGCATTTCTGATCTCATCTGGACACATCTCGAATAGACTATCATTCATGCTATTAAAACTTCCATAAACGGAATTTATACATTCATCGTATAGAACTTTGTTGTGTTTCTTGATTGCAAGAAGAATGGCCAGTGGAAGTCCATCTATATTAATGATAATTTTTTTATAAAGTGCTTTATATCCATGCCTATTATTAAAATAGTCGTCATCGGTAAGACATTCGATACTAAAGAAATTTATATCTGGTACGATATGTTGCGGCAGTCTGTTTATTGTGTTACTGGGATTATTACGATGAATCACGAACAGTGAGAAACTTTCGTTATCGTGATCAAATAGAAATGGACCGTAATTGACGTCCATGATCTTACTAGATGAGATGAACAGATAATTGAATTTATGAGGGGCGGCATTATTTCAAAAAAAAAAAATAACAGTGGTGGTTGTGTGGCGGTTATCATCGTCCCGGCATTGGGAAGATGCGGCACATGTTCGTGCCAATGCGAGATGTTTGTCCCATTAGCTGCGCGGACAATGGATCAGATATTGGCGCCTGCGTCATACGTGTAGCCGCCGTCACAAACTTGCCGCGCGGATCAGAGCTGACGGCCCCAATCAATGTGGCATTATTGAGGCGCCGCTCTTGACCGGACGGCCCAAACGTTATAGCGTAGCCCTTAAAGAACAAGATGTCCGTGCTCGTTATGACATGTGTCATGTGCGTGTCAAGAATGCGCATCGCAGTCAACATAACTGACATGCGCGCCGCATTCAGTCCGAACAGTCGCAACATGATGTTGGGATTCTCGCAGTAGAGATAGCGGTGATCAATGTATTTGAGCTTCATGACGCCGTAATAGTTGTCAGAAACGATTGATAGATATTTTTTGTTTCGCTCAACAAGCGTGCCGTCCTTCTCGAGCTCCCACGAGGGTATGTTCATTACGCGCGCATCATTGATGTGCGACCAGCCGCGAATAATTATTGAGTCGGTAAGTATCTTGACGAAGCTGCGCGCATTATCATAATCGACGCCGGCCAGCGTCGTTGAACGTGCGTCTGGCAAGAACATAAGTATGATTGTTGATATATCTTGATCTATGGAGCCGCCGGTATCGCCCTCGGCGACAAGAATGTTGCTGTCGTAATCCTCGATGCAGTTGATGATAGAGATAAGTTTGACATTTAGATTCTTAAACTGTATGCGCTTGAGCTGCATAACAAAGTAGACCGGCAGCGGCTGCAGCGCCGTCTTAAACTTTATTTGATCCATTATGTCGCGGTCGCGATTGTGATCCAGAACGATTGTTACGTCCTTAATGAAGTTGCTTAGACGTATGTCGACGATCTCGTTGGATAGCTGGTCGGCCATATGGAGGTATTCATCCTTGATCGGCGCAATATAGTTGTAGTTATTGTTTAGTATTGCCCGCGGACTAAAGATGCGATCATGAATGGACTCTTCGCGTGCCGACTTTGTATCGGCCTGTTTTTTGGGCGCATCCAAACTTGTTTGAACCATTGTCTTTGACTGCGTGGCGCCGGCCACTGTTCCGGCCGGAAACCCGGGACTAGCAATTGCATTAATATACTTGAGATAAAACTTCTCACACAGGATCCTCATTCTGTTGCGCGGTATCTTCGCGAGTATGAGCGGCGAGAAACAGAAAAGAATATACATCGTTATACTCTTAAGCTTGCTCATAATAATGAAGTCATCAGTGATGGCATTTAACTCGCGCTCATAAATCTTGTATATCCTGTCGAGCAGCCGCGTAGCAAACGGATAGTTTATTTCGGCATCCTTCCATGACGGCTCGCGGTCCATATCAACATGTAACTCCAGCGAGAACGGAACGGTCATCTTCATGAAGTGCGCCGCGTCAATAATGCCGCACTTGCTTATCTTGGCAATGTTGGCCTTGGTCGCGGTAAGCATAACATTGAAATGTTCCCACGAGTCATCGGAGTATTGACATAGGCCGAGGTTAACGCTCGGCGGGCTAAAGTACTTGCTCTTGACCTTTAGATTTGCCGGCATCATGTACTCGCGCGTCAAGCCAGAGACGGCAATTTCACGCGGATAGAGGCCGTCGCAGCCATAACTCATGCTGGCATAATAAACATTTGTGATTAAGCTGCCATAACATAAATGGCCGTAATAGTTGAGATAAAACACTGTTTGGGCATTGATGCGATCGCGCCGATCAGTGCCGGATTTGGCGGTCCCGTTTATTCGCTGCACGAGCGCCATACGCTGCGTGGTCGACATAACGACGGAATCAGAAAGACTGATGCCCGACGAGTAGTTACCCTTAACATAGGGCAATGTGTCAAGACTGGTACCATTCTTCTTGAAGTGCCGGCTCGGCCGCCCAAACGTGGTCGGCTTAATTATTTGGCCCTTAAGCATGACTGGCCCAAGTGGCGATCCCAGTTTGAGAAATGTCATTACTGTTCCTTTTGTTGACAAAATTTGTAGCACAACATTGTTGTCGCGCCACTTCTTCATGCCGCGAAAGATTGGATCAAGAAACTCGTCCATGACCAGCGTGCGCTCCTGTAGAGTGCGGCGCATCGTGCCAAGAACAGTGTTGCCGTAATCGGCAGTAATCATGCCCTCATCGAAGCGCTGATACTCCTTTTCTACTATGCTGCGCTCGACCATATCAATCTTCTTTTGTATTATGTATTTGGCCTCGGCGGTCAACATGATGTCGCTCACGGACAATGTAAACGCGGCCACATGTGCGAATCGCATGGCCATCAGCCGAATACAATACATTATGTCCAGGCAGCGTTCCTTGCCGGTGGTCTCAATTATCGCGCGAAACAAGCTGTTGTGGAGATTGCCGCCAACAGATCTTTTGTCGAGCACGCCCGACGTCATGATGCCGTCGTTAATGATTATTTCACGCTCCTTGTCGGTGTAGTTCATGAACTCCTCAAGCTTTTTATCATACCAATTTGGCCGCGCACGATAGTAAATGCCGGCCGGCAACAACAAACTAACAATGTCGCGCCCCGTAAACGGCGCCGACTTCTTATTGATAAGATTGGTTAGCTTCATGTCGTCGATGCAGTCGAGGCCGTCAATAAGACGATATAACATAGAAAGACTTATGTTCTCGTTCAATGTGAGCATCGCGATGCCAAGAGCAAAGTTATTTGTTAGGCCGAGAACTATGTCGCCGTTTTTTATGCTTGTTAAGAACATGGTGGTCGGCATAAGTATCTCCATCTCGGCCTTGCCGGATACTGGCCCAATTGATATGACTGGTCCTTCGTCGCCATCAAAGTCGCCGTCCTTCATGTTGGCGTATTCAACGTCATTTAAACCGATGCCAGTTGTCTCCTCGTCAATCTGATCATAGATGACGTAAGATGTAAAATTTGACGGCATCAATGTTGGCTGCCGCGCAATCATCACGCGATCACCAGGAACAAGATGCCGCTCAAGAGTGTCGCCGTCACGCGGCACATAACTGTCCTTAATGTCATTGCATAATAGCCGCGCGCCATCAATGCCGCGAACAAGATAGTTGGCGCCCGGAAACTTGTTGCCATTAACATAATGCGTCATTAGGCGCTGGCGGTTATACTGCGTGAAGTGTTCAGATATGAACAGCGTGGTCATAATGTGAATTGGCAGCGTCACATATCCGAGCGGTATAGAATTGTTACATGTTGAGACGCCGCGCGCAATATTATTGATGCGCTTGCTTAGTTGACGCTCGCGAATGATTTTGTTTTTGCCGGAAATGAACGATAGACCCTCGCCGCCCATCTTGCGATTGAGCAGTGCTACCGCCGATTTAAGCTCCGGGTTACGCGCGTAATCACCGACGAGCGACGGCGGATTGCCCATGACGAGATAGCGCCGCAAGAACAAATTGGCGTCCATATTGTTTTTGAACTCCTCGCCCATTTCTTGACGCGCGGTCATATCACTGTTGACCCCGAAGTTCTTTACGAGCAGTACTTGATATGCCGTTGTTACGGCATTTGTTTCTGGCTTATTGTTCACCGCGGAGATCGTGTCTACACGCAGCGGCATACCAGACACTTTGATATTGCGCGTACACAATCGGAACGGCTCAGGTATGTTCTTGAAGTATTTGCGGAACTCGACCACCGATGTCTTTTGTAACATGTCGTAGACAGTATAAGGATATAGTTCTTTATCCATGCCGGCAGCAGTATATTTGAGTATAGGTTCAAATGCCTTGTGTTCCTCGACTATACGAATTGGCGTGCCGCAATGAAAACATTCGCCGCGCTCTTTTCTCACTAAGTTGTATAGATGACTTAGAAGATCATTGTTCTTGCGATGTTGCTTCGCGGACTCCTCGTCCATTTTTTCGGGCTGAAGAACAAAGCGATAACATTGGTGGCAAATAATTGTGAGTATCTTCTTTATTTGCCGCGTAAGAAACGGCGAGAACGCCGGAAATGTCCTGATGTAGCCGGAATGGCCAGTTATGCAGTTACGGCGCGATTGATGACATGTCAAACAGTTGTAGCGCGACGATTCAGTGCCCAAGAACTGACTGCGCGGCCCGTTTATGTGTGGGGTCTTTTCGACAATGGCCGTTGACACAGTGATACGTTTAACTGATTCATTCTCTATATCGGCGTCCGACAAGGGAAAGAAGTTTATGCCGATGATATCGGCTCGTGGTATGTATCCGGATTTGTCCCGGCCACGATTAGAAGAATACATGACTGTTTTGATGTCTGAAGAAAAAAATCAAACTCTTAGCGTTTGAGACGTGTAATTTGGGTGATTACAGATTTGAAAATCTGTCTACTAGTATGTACTTTATATACTACTACTTACAGAGCAATACTATCAAGAAACAGAATAGTGTGTGCGATTAACTGTTAGTAAATCAGGATGGTTCATCAAGACGATATCGTTTATGATAACCGTGAAGAGTTTAACATTCTCACTGACGACATTACCTTATTTCATTCATGCATTCTAAAACGAGATATCTCGTTTGTTCTCAAAACAGTATGGAAGAAAATGGAATCAACTAACATTGACATGGGTTTGATTAACTTACTTGTGCCGTCCGTAAATGATCCATCTTTTTACGAAGAAGCCGACCAATCTGCATTCATAAATGAGCAACTGAGAATCATCTTTAAATATGTTGAAACGTTAATCAAGAGCAGAAAGTTTCCGAAAAACATTTCTCTAAGCAAGTGTAATTCTTTTATGTATAAGTTTTATGACAAGAATGGACGAAGTCATTTCTCAGAACTCAGAAAGACAAAGGCTAATGAATATGTTGGTGTAGAAGACTTGAAATTTCTTCTGCCTCTTGTTAGTGATTACAGGAGAAAAAACATGTTTGCTGTTGTGAATTATGATTCTACTCGTTCCGAGCTCATGATATACAAACATCCAGAAAAGGACCTTTTCAATCCTAACAACAATGAGTGGTTTGTGTATAATATTGTTGACCATTCAGTCCACCAGATGTCCGATGAACAGAGTAAGAACTTCAAAAACTTTATGTACTTCATACCGAGAATTGGAGAGTGTAAACTGTGTAATAACAAAGATTGGATGCTCCAAAAATTTGAAGAACATAACTCTTCTCAAACAGGATCGTCTAGTCTTCCAACAATGCTCAAAAAACCTCAACTCTACTCCAGCATAGTTGCTGACAAGCCGCCAATCATGAAGGAGAAAGAGAAAATAACAAACTCGTTTGTTGTTACAAAAAATGAGGTAAAAGAAGAGCAAAGGGATCAGACTCCCACTAGCAGCATGGAAAGTGATGCTGCCATGGCGAACACTGATCCCGTCGTTGTTAGTGAGATCATCGGATATACAGTATTGCTGAAATACAATTCTACAAAGGTTAAAGAAAGTGATGCTAACGATTTTGCTGGTGACATTAATAACTTGATCAAAACTGCCGTGAGTAATAAAGTGTGTAAGCTGATAAGTATTAGCACTAAGGATGTTCTAGCCGAGAATCCAGCTTCCGTGCATGTGACATTCTCATACAAATGTGACTATTCCAAATGCTCTGGTGTGTTGAATTCCTTGGAAAAGGGAGTATCTAACCTATTCAGCAAATACAAAATTCCTCAATCAAGTGGGATAATTTTCAGTCGATCAACTATTCCCTATCACCTTGTCAACAATAAGACCAAAGAAATGAAAGATAACTTAACAAAGGAAAGAAGTCAGGTCTCATCTTCAAACAGCAACAAATCGACAAGACCCTCTCGAGATAATAGACAAAAAGGTAGACGTCAGGCCAGAAAGGCAGAGCCCGCCCAGCAATCAAGTGCTGAAGACAACAATTTTGTTCATGACCAAAAATCGTTTGAACAAGATAGTCAAAACAGTAACAGTAACACAGATGAGCAGACGAGCAGTAGTAATGATGATGGCGCTCATGCTAAGACTACTGAGTTCAGTAATGAGCAGCTGTCAATCATCAAGAACATGTTGGCGCAAACACAACAGGCTGCCGTTTATCAGCCGATACAGCAGCCATCGTTTCCATACTACTACATGCCGATGCAGGCCCCGTATGGTCAGCAGTTGCAGCATCATCAGTCTCAACAATATTCTGCTTACTATCAGCATCCAAATGCATACATGCAA
>JANVCG010066558.1:0-35989 GCA_025505365.1 Haliclystus inabai
GGTGTGAGGGTTTCTGTTGAGTGGGTATTTGGGGAAATAGTAGGATATTTTGCCTTCGTTGATTTTAAAAAAAATCTAAAGATCGGATTGTCAGAGGTTGGTACAATTTACCGTGTTGCTGTGTTGCTACGCAATGCTTGAACTTGTTTGTATGGATACAACACCAAAACATTTATGAGGGTAACACCACCTGATCTAGAGGAATACTTTCAAAGTCAATAATGGAATGCAACATTAGGAGTTAATTTCAAGATTAGCACAAGCAATGTAAAATGAAATAATGAGATGTAAAATTCATCTTCTGATTTACCTTCATAAACATATTGTAAATCTAATTGTGGTTTATCATTACTCTACATCTATATCATATTTCTATGCCTTGTATATCAGAGTGTTTGCATCAACTTTTTTCTTGTTGTACATTCTAAGAAACTGTATTACACAGATACGGTCAAAACTACGACTAGATCGAGGTGAATAATAATTATAGTAGAGATGACATGAAGTTTCGTAACCAAGGTATGAAATATCGATCAATCACGACACCAGATACACAATAGAAATAGACAAATGAAGGACAAAGAGAATCATTACATTAAACCAAAGATGTTATGTTGCTAATTAATAGTTAAAATAAAGTATATTAAAAAAAATTTATACAAATGGAGTAAAGATAGAAGTACGAACATAAAAAATAGTACAAGACGCACACGTTGATAATAAGTCTATATACATAATTTAAACATATTTTCAATTGTTCAATCGTCTTTGTTTTTGGGTAACCTTTTGACAATTTCTAGCATCATTGCTATTGACTGGGTTTGCTGCTGCTGCATTTGCTGCATCAGTAGCTGTTGCTGCTCCTGCTGTTTTCGTTGTTGCTCTATTAGAGCCATCATTTGCTGTTGCTGCTGCTGCCTTTCTTCCCGTAACAAGGCCATCATATCTGTATGCTTTTGAGCTTCCAGTTGTCTTTGCTCTTTATCTGATTGAGCCTGATTTTGTTTTTGTTTTATTCCCTGCTCAACTATTGCATAGAGATCTGTCCGAGTACTTTTTCTTCTCGGTGCATTTTCATTAGCACCTTCTGCCTCTCTACGCCTCCTGGTTTGACCAACACGCTCTGTAGCTCTTTTGCGTATATCTTCGGCCATTAGACTGTCTGATCTGGCTGATTTTGCAGCCTTACCATCCTCTTCAGACCACATTAGCTTCATGCTATTCTCAATCGCAACGATGTCGGTAAATCCTCTTGTAATGATATCCATTACTTCACTTGGAACAACAAATCAGTCCTTTGAAAAAAAGTTGTATTTAAACTTAAAGGTTTCTGAATAAATGATGATGATGATGATGAAGAAGCAGCTACCTCTTGTCTCTCCTTCCTTTTAAAATTCTCCATCATAGACTAGAACTTATCGCGTACGGCCCAAAATTTTACATTAAATGTTGGATTTCTCATCCCGTTTAACTTCTCCGTAATTTCTTTCCATTTAGCCCCTCTTTCTTTACTCCATGTCCTGAATGCATATGGCTGATGAAGTAGTAGCTCAGAAACGAACCTCTCTTCGTGCTCTCTTTTCCATAAAAAACTAGGTTCTTTATCATGACTTGTCAAATCAATCGCATTCGAGGGTCCTGCTGTTGCCATTTCTGACGTAATTATTAAAATGCTTTTTCAGTTGGATTTATTGGTAAAAGATAAAGCTTAATATCAAAAGATAGATGAATTGAAACACTCAAAGTTTCTAGCAGATTCATATTGAAAATTCAAATCAATTTCAGGAAGACAGTGTATCAAAAATATGTCGTTCAAATCCTCACATTTAGTAGAGATTTTCTCATCAAATTGTCAATCATAATCATTATCAGCAATGCTATCAATTCAACTATTCGAAGTAAATGCTATTAATTTAAATTATGATCTTCAAATCAACTCAACTTTCAATATTTTCAGCTGTTTTAACAGGCAAAAAACAAACATGTGTCTATGCTTCAGGTAATCAAAACAGTTACAATTTCAGCTGAAAATGTAGACTAAAAACAATAAGGTAGAAGAACATCTTAAAAATCATTATTTGAAAAGCATCATTTGCATTCATGATGCTAAGCGCGTTTTAACTGCATTTTCTTTGAACTCAGCAGTTATCGTTCCTTTACCGTATCGAGGAACGCAAATTTTGAAAATTACCGTTGTGTTAAGAGGAGAACGACGATGCAAAATAAAGGGGATTCCCACAAAATCTGCGCAGAAGAGATGCGCACTCGTCTGAGCGTCTTCATTCCGTCTTCGTTGTCAAATCTGAAACTCTCTAATAACCACTGCAGGACGAACCATTCGGGAAGAGAAAAGTGACAACAACTGCAGCCAAATAGCGAAGCGAACTCTCTCAGCTGACTGCTTTTGCTTTTAAGACTGGAAAACTGGTGTAACGCTCATGAGAATTTATGCGCGCATCACCCACCGGTCAATTTTGCCCCTTTAATAATCAAATTTCTGAAAGACGAAAGCATTTATTGAAATATGAACAGTTTATGACACTACATTAAACTATTCAATTTCAGATAAGTAAATGTGTCAAAGGCTGTACACTGTAGAAGGAGTCTAAACTTTGAGAATAAAGCAGGATACCTAGACTAAAATTTTTTTGCAAATGCTAGTGACAGAGAAATACTGAGTTATATATATATTCCAATAATTCATTGGGACATTGATGACTTCTGTTTGATGTAGAACTCACATCATCTAAGAAAGCAGAAAGATGAAAGTATACCAAAGAGCTTTCCAGATCATTTTTAAATGTTACAATTGCAGTGATTATACCTACTTCTTTCAACACTCAACATAGAAAGAGAAAATGGCAGGGTGTCACAAAACGTCTAGTCCTCCTGGATCCAGGATCCAACACTTTGCGCACATGCAGACTGAACATTTTCCTTAAACAATATGTAAAGTGTATGCAACGTAGCCACAAAAGTTCTCCTGACACTGCATTTGTTAAAGTAGATACGACATGTTAGTGGTCCACTTTGATCGTGTAGTTTCAGTGTCATCCAGTCATATTGTTAAAAGGTAGTGAATGAATCTGTAGAAGAGTCAACTATGCTGAAGACAGAAGCAATTTTACATGTCAAAAGAGCCTAAATCTAGACCCTGAAGGAGAGTTATAGAAGTAGGTATTTATAAATTACTTCAAAGAACAAGAAATTACTGAACAACTTTGGATTACTTATGTACATACTGGAAAGGACATGTTGAAGATCTGAAAGAAGGAATAAGAACAAACCGTAATGTTTCTTGCAGGAAAAAGGAGATGGTCACTAATACTTTTAAACAATTAAACCTATTGAAATGTAAAGTTTGAGATACAAGTCATATCACACATGCCTGCTCGCTTTCAAAAGCAATTACAAAAATTGTGGGAAGCATGGGCACTTCTCATCTTGCTCTTTCAAGCCGTCAACTAGCAACTGACAATATGTCGAAAAGACAACTGACATCAATGATGTAACGAGGATCATAAAAGCTACAATGAAGAAAGAATAATTCTACGCTCTTTTGATGACAGTAATAATGACACTAATTACATAGTCTTGAAAGTAGAAAACAATGTTGTAAATTGTGTCACATTAAAGTGTTGCATTATTCTGCTTCCATGTTCTAAATTCTGTCCAAAAAGATATGGAAACAAATTGGTACCGGTAGTAGTAATTTATAGTCACACAGTACTTCTAAGCGCAATTGCAATACTTTAAAACTGATGAGTTGCATATGATGAGTAACCGTAGTTGAATATCTTCTTAACTCAATGATGCTTGAAGAGGGTACAAGGCCAATGTACTACAGAGTTCAAATCTCACTGGTGAAATAAATTTGTATCTATCTGCTTGAAGAAATTTTGTTGACTAACATTATATCACTGGTTCCTGCTGGAACACTTTGGATCACTGGGCAATCATGTAGAGCAATCATGAAAATTATACTATCATTTTTTAAATATTCTGAATTATGACAAAGCGATGTTGAACATTTTGCACGGTAGTCTTGTTTGAAGTAGCCACCACCACATACTTTTTATTGTCTCTGAGGCAAAATGCGCAACTGAAAACACATGGTATTGGCAAAACTATCACTTTTTGCTATTTTTATCACCTTCACCAACACCACTTCATCAACCCAATGGGTAAACAACCCAAAAGTCACACTAAGTTAGAGACACACACTATCAACTAATAATTTTATCATTCTTACCTTCTGAGATAACACCCTGGCTAGTAGGTCTAGTCTTCTCATTTAATTCATTTGTTTGGTTGTCATCCACTTGTTCTGTTGGAAGTGAACCAGTAAGTGGTAACGTAGGATTAGGAAGATCACCTTCAGCACTTAGTTCTGTTGTCTTTGCAGCGTTCTCAAATTCAATATCAATTTTTCTTTTCTTGGTTTTCCTGTTTCTTATACTTTGTGGAAGAACTTTTTTGACAGTGAAGGAGTGATCGCGCTTCCAACAGCTACCGAATACTTTTGATTTAGCAGCAAATTGTTGATATGAGACACCAGATTTCTTTAACAATAAAAACCAAAAATTGCCAACAACATCCTAAAACAATTTGAAAAAAATTGTAATAGTTTATGTGCATATGGAACTAAGCCAAAGAAAAGGCCAAAACGCATTTGTGACAAGTTAGAACCATTCAATACAAACAAATATTTGAGATCTTGTTCATCGAGACTTCCATCCACATTTACACAATCTGAATTGTTATACAATCAAACCTGTTATAACAGTCAACTCTATGAAGCGATCACCTGTCTATATTGGTCACTTTTGAAATATCTTAAATATTATTTCTATTGAATCAAACATGTACAAAAGGCCACCTGCATATAATGGTCAATTTATCTGCTCCTTGTATCTGGCCGTTACATACAGGATGGCACTAGGGCTCGAAGGGGAAACAATCTGCATATTTAATATACGACAGTGCTATTGGTCAATTGACGGGTGCAAGCTCCTGCTAGAAGAAGCATTGAAGTCGATAAAATCAAATATCAGAAAACTAGATTGTTGAATAATATAACCTAGAGCTGTGTTCCTGTAGCAGAAGCGATAGACATAAGTGGAGTTGAGCTGCGCTCAAATTCAGACAAGAAAAACGGTCCATCCAAAAATTTCCTAACCCTATAGTCCAAATATTTATTTCTCATTTACCTCATTCCACTTAAAAAACCATATCATACATAGGGGATTTCAAAGTAAGTTCCATCTTCATGAGAATTTGATTGGTTCTTTAACTGTTCAATAGGTTACTTACTTTTAGACATTTGTTAACTCCCAATTTGATTAGAGCTTCAACCTGGGCTTTAAGAATGCACTGGATTGCTTCATGTGATACCCATGGTTTGCCCTGATCAATTTCTAAAAAAAATAGAAAAAAATCAAAAATATACTTTCAAAATTGATTCAGTCACTTGAGCAGAATTCATTGTCCTAGGCATGTGTTAATGTGATCAAAGATTCCATTAGCTGTCAAGTCTTCTTTCTGATTGAATTTAGTGAGGTACGATTTAATTTTGAGCTTATTTATGTTGGGTGATGATCATGTGACAACTAATGGATGTTCTTTGTTGACAGTTACTCTTTGTGTGATGATAATGACTCACATGTTAATTGGCATAGTATGGAAGAAAGTGTTGAC
Organism: Haliclystus inabai; assembly: GCA_025505365.1. Taxonomy (NCBI): domain Eukaryota; kingdom Metazoa; phylum Cnidaria; class Staurozoa; order Stauromedusae; family Haliclystidae; genus Haliclystus; species Haliclystus inabai. The sequence goes on from JANVCG010066558.1 coordinate 5,698, forward strand.
GTGAAGTTATCATGTCCCAAAAGGAGCTTGGAAATATGTCAGTAAGCAACGGTGCTAATTTTGAAAATTTCTTTTGTAATAAAGATACATTAGCTCACTTATTGTGTATTCTATATACAATGCGTATCAGACTGTGGAATTGATATGTAAAAAGAGCTTTGCATTGGCAGGCATGATGTTAGCAGAATATGGGTGGAATAGCTATACGTTCACATGATCTCCTGCTCAGAACAATAGAAGCCACCCATATGATGTAAACATAATCATTTGTGAAAATTAGCAGAGGATCAAAATTAGTCAAAATTACCATGCCTTTGAATTTTCATGTGCAACATGTGACCATGTCATACATAATGAAAAAGTCATAAAAAATTAATAAAATGGAAGCAGCAAAAATACTCCATTGCTCTGTTTCAAATTGTTATAGATAAATAGTATGGAGGATTTAATTATGCTGAAAGAGATCCGTCCAATATTGAGAGACTGAAATTTCTGCTTGCTGTGGAGATGAAGCTACAGCGATGGCTGAGAGATGTATTAATAGAGAACGACGACACACACGGCAGGTATATTAATTTTTGTGATTCATGTTTAAACTCAATTGTAATTTAAATCAACAAAAAATCAGCAGTGATTAACGCGACAGCTATGTCTTTGTTTGCAGCTTCTATACAAATATTGACGATCAGTATCCCCCGTTAACTGACAAGCAAGATGATATTGGTAAGGCTTAATGGGAGATGTATAGTAAAAGGAAATATTGAAAATGGAGTAAATGGAGTACTTTTCACAATTTGAAGTTTGCAGTGGTACCAAAATTCAACATCTTTCTCGATCTCAGAAAGAGTCAGAAGATGGTATGTCAATTCATTAATGTCGACTTTCATATTGTATCAAATATTTTGTGATAAAAAAATATAAAATCTCTATGGTCAATGCATTTTTATCTTCGGAACATGAGAAGAAAGCACCAAGCTGCAATCAAAATAAATTGGAGCAACAGTACATCAGGGTTAGTATAATCTCACAGGTCTATTCTTTCGGCTTGATTTATACCGGTCAATAACATGCCATTAGATGTTCCAATATTCTATTACCGTTGTATCTATATATAGTGCACAATAAGCCAACTATTCGAATGTGGTTTAATCAACCAACAATAGAGTTTGCTGAGAGAAATGGCCTGAAGTCACGCATTATAAATGTTGTAAGTACAATAGTTAGTGAGTTACATATACTATATGTAATAATATACTGAGTTACATTACATGCTTTCAAACAAATTATCTGATTCCATGCATTACCAGATTTTGAAACGATATCCTCACATGTCAACAGAGCTGCCATCAGTACACAATAAAATAACCAAGACTCTAGCAAACAGGAGATGCTATGTGGCTAAAAAGAAGGTGGCGTATAGGATAAAAATGATAATAATCATGCAAATGTTAAGTATCCTTGCTAAAAATAAACACTTATTGAGACAAACACTTGCTCATTTAAATTTTACACAAGGTAGAGAGAAAACAGCAACTCGAAAAAGAGTCGTGAGTTACAAGCAGAATGGATCTTTCATTATAATTTTAGTCTGAATGAGTGCTAATCTGTATATTTATTCTTTATAGTACAACTGAAACAAGCAATTCAAGGAGTGAAGGGTACTTCAGACTAATGATCACTACTCGGTGGTTCTGTGTAGTTTTGACAATTTGAGGCAAATGACTTGCAATATTGGCATGAATGATGGGGAAGTTCTCGCAGCCGAAAATGTAAATATAGATACGTAATATTTTTTTAGCCTTACAAAAATACTTCAAAATTACTCGAAAATAATTGGGCTTGAGCGTATATCTTGATCATCATCCATCCATATTTTGGATAGACATGATACTAATCATTCGTACACTTTTGGTCAAAACATATAGATTTAGGATAAAAGATATGAATTGAAGACTGCCATCTCTCGACTGAGATTGTAGAAACACTAGATTTGTATACACAGGATTCATTAGTGTTAAGCTCCAATGATAGTTTACAGTAGTCTTCCGTAGAGTAGTTTGATTGTTTATCAGTTTATTTATCTTTCTTTTCCTCTTTTACAAAATCAACAATTTATGAAATTTATTTTAATCCAACAGGGCTCTGTAATAAATAGTACTGACAATAGTACTTCGGAGAGTGAGGAAGAAGAAGGGGAAGAGCAATGCATCAATGCTACAGAAAACAAGTTTTTTGAAGAATTTGACATTGAAGCAGAAATCAAGAAAGAATCAAGTGATCCGAGTAGCAATAGCTCTACTATGGTTGAGGTATTTGTAAAAAGGCTGTTGTACTTTTTGTTTGTGTGGCAAACATCCTCTCGAATAAGTGACACTGTTCTAGAATGGCTACTACGATTTTTAAAAAAGCTTTTCACTGTCCTCGGCTACAGTAAAGCTATTATGAAAGATATTGCAGCAATCTTTCCAACATCTATGTACTCCATGTTTCTTGCATTGAATATCAACCGTAATAACTTTCTCGTGTATGTCGTATGTCCAACTTGTACAAAACTTCACAAGCGAGAGGATTGTACAAAAATACGAAATGGCACGAAATTCGCAAGCTCATGCAAAAACATTACATTGATTAGAGGGCAAAAAACAGTATGTAACACAGTATTAATGAAGGAAGTAACTTTTGGAAGTAATAAATTTTTCTATCCAGTGAAAGTCTACTGTTATAAAAGTATTATTGACAGTATGCAAAGACTTTTGTTGCGCAAAGATTTTGAAAAGAGTTGTGAAAAGTGGAGGGCCAGAAATTTGAATGCAGATGAATTTGGTGACATTTATGATGGGCAGGTTTGAAAGGAATTTCAAAGTATTCAAGGAGAGCAATTTTTGAGTGATGCAAGAAATTATGGATTAATGCTAAACTGTGACTGGTTCCAGCCATATAAAAGACGTAACGATTTCTCAGTGGGGGCAATTTATATTGTAGTAATGAACCTTCCTAGAAAAGAAAGATTCAAAAGAGAAAATGTTATACTTGTTGGTATTATACCAGCATTGAAAAAAGAGCCTAAGTGTCTGGATGCATTTCTTTCTCCTCTAGTTGAAGAATTGAGGCTTCTTTGGAAGGGGGTAGAATATCTAACCCATGATTCTCAAACTACTCCTTTGACTTTCAGAGCGGCTCTGTTGTGCACTTCAGCTGATATTCCAGCAGCTAGGAAGCTGTGCGGTTTTCTGAGTCATTCAGCAAAGCTGGGTTGCTCTAGGTGTTTCAAAGCATTTCCTGGTGGATTCGGTGAGAAACGTGATTATTCAGGCTTTAACAGAGCATCTTGGGAAAAGAGAACTGATGAAAAGCAGCGAAAGCGTGTTGCTATTGTTGTAAAAATTAAGGGTAAAACGAAGGAAGAGAGTCGACTAGGTGTGAGGTATACTGAGTTCCTGAATCTAGATTACTATGACTCCATCCGGTTTTGTGCTATAGATCCGATGCATAATTTGTTCCTTGGAACGGCTAAGTCTATGTTCAAACTCTGGGTTGAGCTGGAAATATTGGACCTACAGGGTCTGAAAGCGTTGGATCAAAAAATTGCTAATATGAATCTGACTACCGATATAGGCAGGATCCCTTCGAAAATTTCTTCCAATTATGGTTCTTACACAGCCGAAGAGTGGAAGAATTGGACATTGATATTTTCCATGTACTCGCTCAACTTTATCATACCAGATGAGCATATCAAATGTTGGCAATCATTTGTCCTTGCATGTAGAGCCCTTTGTAAACCTTTAATCAATCGATCAGATATTGTAAAAGGGGATTTTTTGCTGATTAAATTTTGCTCGGAGTTTGAGAAATTGTATGGAGCAAAATATGTAAAGCCTAACATGCATCTTCATGGTCACATGATGGAGTGCATGTTAGACTATGGACCCCTATATGGATTCTGGTGTTTCAGCTTTGAAAGATATAACGGCATGTTAGGTAGCTTTAAGACGAATAAGCAATCTCTGGAGTTACAGTTAATGAGAAAATTTGAATATCTCACATCATCGTATGACATTATCAAACCTTGTCACTTCGAAGATGATTTCATTTCTTTATTTGAAAATAATTCAGAATCTGTAGTTACTGACTTTTTTTCAAACGAATTGCTCCAGACATCTGCATCATGCTTTATTGGCAATTTTCCATGGAGCAACTTAGCTATGATTACTTTACCAAACCGATTTTTTCGCATGTCCCTTCATCCAGAAGACTTTGAATGTTTGAAATCGGTGTATGAGTCTATGTATCCCCATCTTGACATCCTCCGATTGGACATGTCGCAACTAATTCGAAAATATAAAACTATTGATTTGGGTATGGAACGCTTTGGCTCAAAACTTGCATGTCGCACACTTAGGTCAGCAAGGATTCTTGCTTCTTGGGCAGACAACAATGGACAGATATGGGAATTGTTGTATTTGAGGCCTGGCTATGTGAGGCATTATTTCAGTCATAACGTGAGAATTGAAAATCAGTGGAAAATGCACGTTTTTGCTTCTGTGGTATGGAATAAGCACCATCCACAGAAAGACTCATTTGGTAACCCAATAGAGGTTTGGTGCAACAAAGATTTTACTCCTGGTGGACCAGCATCAATTTATGCCAGTTCAACGAATTTCAGGAAAATTTGCTTCTGCAATAGAAATTCTCGGAAACTGCTCCAGCATAATAATTTGTCCACTACCTCCTAAAGTTTATATCTAATATGATGAACAAATGCATTCCGCAAAGAAAAGTTATTTGGGATAAAATCAAAGTATATAAAGATGATATATTAGACAATTGATCAATTTAAATAAAATGAAAACTCTTTCCATCTTATGATGACAAATAGCTCTTGACTAGAAAATTATAGATTGAACTTCAGATGGATCTGTCTGATTGTAGATTGAAATTAAAAATTTATTGATTAAGATGCATCAGCATGAATATAAATTCTATGAATAACAATATAAACTTGAAATATTTACCTGACATTTTTATCCTGTTGACATAGTTTTTTGAAAATATAATAGTGAAACGTATGCAATTTAATGTAGGGGAACTTTCAAATTGGTTTTTCTGTCATTTTCTATAAAGTGTGTGTGTAGAATCGCTTATAAATAAGGAAGATGAAAGTCTACAATAAATTTATATTTTTAACTTAATAATCATTACTGAAGAGTAAACGAGAATTTGAATATCAATAAAGCACTATTCTGTTTTCTTCATGGAACATTTTGCAAATATTTCTTCCATATAATTGGTTCATGAAATTTTCAAATGAGATGCATACTATGCTATATCTACATATGTTGATATTGCCATATTTTAAAATTGTTATAGAGTTTAATACGCTTTTGTATTATGATCCTAGCTCACTAACTAACAATCAATTGCTTGAGAATTTCAGAAAATTTATTTTTATGGTTAACATAGATGTTTTCAAATTCAAGTACTTTATGATATGCTATAATTAGGACAATTTAATGACCACATTATATGTCCTTAAAGCTGGTATCATATTTAAAATATACAATAAATGTTCGTAAATTTATTAGTGAATTTTAAGGATTTAATTTGTAATGAAAGTACTAGATATAAGGACTTCCATTATTGATGAGTTGAATTTACTTAAATTCTGTAGTAAATGTTATAGACCAATAAGGTACTATGAAAGGCACCTTAAATTTACTTCTTCGACCAGTGGTAGTTTTGTATAGTTTTGAAATACCTTTTTTTAATAGCAATTAATCCAAAGTCTAAAATGCAGGAAAATTTCTTGCATTCAATTTTTAAATGGTATTTTTGGTATAGAACGATGATTGGCATGGAGGTCAGCATGACTGACAGAATTAAGGAACTTGGCAGGGCGGTATACCTGTGTACTGTGTAGTCAAAATGGTAATATTTGCAAGCTGAGAGAAAACTTGTTATAAAAATGTTTCGGTTGATTCTTCACACTCACTGCTTTTCTCTCTCTCTGTACAATTTTATTTGCCAAACTTCTATTAAAAATGAAGCACAAGCCAGAAGAAAAACGAAATTAACCTTCTTCCCGAGAGAACAGAAGAGGGAGAACTTTCCTTTGAAAATCTCAAGGTAACTGAAACAACTTACAGTCGAAAGCAATTGTTTTTCAAATTTATTTAACATTATCTAAATACTAATTGTGATTTTTTCTGCATCGATTTAGATCAACCAGAAATTCCTGTGGTGGAAAAGCAAAATCAAAGTAGTGAAACCAAAACCAAAAAGAAGAAAAATTGAAAAAAAAAAAAGATTTATAGTTAAATGTTGTTCAATATGTTAATTTTTTATTATTATTAATAGCTAAGCCATGCCTCGCTTTTGGTCAAACAACTTTTGCTTTCAGAGTCCAGAGTCTAGTGAATGCCATCATATACATGACGCATTTCAATAATGAATTGCAAAGATTGAATGTCTGAATCACAACAGGAATTTTTAAAATAACAAAATTTAAAGAATAATGGCCACAAATTTAGAATTCTCCTAGCAGAAATTCATTTGCTGATAAGCAGGTTTCCAGTACGATTTCAGGTTTTGTAAATCAACAATAAAGTAGGATTTTAGTATACATTTCTTCAGAATTTCTGTACGTTTTCAGTTGCAATTTCTGTAGGTTTTTAGTTGTGCTTTCTGTAGGTTTTCAGTACTTTGAAATCCATAGTAAAAGTATGCTAGATTACCCAAATAAAAAAGTAAATATTATCTATGTGATGATGCAGACCATATACAAAATCATGCAATTTGAAGACTCATCTTGAGTCCTTGCATGTATTTATACCCTCTTAGTATTTTTGTTTAGTTGGAGATGGTCAATTATATTTATCCATCTACTGATTAATTATTTTAAATGGTAAAGTTTTTGATCTGCTGTGTTACGGATAGTGCCAAGAAACTTTTAGTTGGATGGAAAAAGTATATTCAAAATATAAAAAAGCAAAAGCAAAAAGAACAAGAGGTTTTGAAACGAAAAAAAGACAATTACTTCACTGTGAAAACAAATTGACGTTATTCGTACGACAAATGCATCAACTGATGATCTTGCTATATCATCATCATCATGAACAGAGATAGCATCTCAAATGCCGAAGATGCCGTTGAAAATATTTCAACATCAGAAGAATAAGAATATAAAGTTAGTAAATTTGAAACTGAAACTTCTGCAGGGTTCAGTTAAGAAATGCATCTATTTTTTGGCTGAGAAAGGAAGATTGAATGATTGAATAAATTCTCATAATGAATCCAAACAAATTATTGTACTGCCAAATGATTGGAGGCAAATTGCTATAACGCAATATTAGTTGTTCGAAGATAAAAGTCATAATGGTGAGCAAAGAGAATGTAGCTGGCTTTGTTTTTCACCATCACAAGGTAAGCTTTATTGCTTCTGCTGCAAATTACTAAGCAACTTACATTTAGATGACTTGTCTGGATTTGCTTGTTGTTGCGAGTGTACAGTATGTATATGCTGTAGTTTAGAAAAATGGCTTAATCATGCAATATGGTAGGTGTTTGAGCCCTGTCCTTAAACACAATGATGTACTTCTCCACAATACATGGAATAGACTACCATGAATTGTATGCTCTAGTTGCTCATTGCAATTCCATTAGAACTGTGCAAGCCATCAGCATTGCTCTAGAAAAAGATATCCATCAAATGGATGTGAAAACGTTATACAATAACAGAGAATTGAATATTGAAATATATATGTCCTAACCAAACGGTTTTGAAGATAAGCAGTATCCCAAAAGAGTTTTCAAGCTGGAACACAGTATTTATCCCCTTCAACAATGGTAACAACGATAATGGAACAAATCTATGCATGATTTCCTAACCAGTCAAGGCTACAAACAGGGTAAAGCAGATCTATACATCTACATCAATATAAATGGGTTAAAACTGATCATCATTTGCTTGTATGCAGATGATTTGCTTTTGGCTAAAAATGACCCACAAATGTTGAAACAAGAAAAAAAAGTTACGAGAAAGATTCACAATGGAAGACACTAGCCAACTGCGATATTACCCAATGGAATGAAAATTGAAAGAAACAAAAGCAAGAATATAACGACCATCAGCCAAGAACAATAATTGAAACATGTTCTCAAGCGATTCAATATGACAGACTGTAAATCAATATCAACACCATTAGAGGCAGGAATGCAATTTGAGATAAGAGCCAAAGACAAAGAACCATGTATATCATGTATTCAGGCACATCAAAGGTACTTTAGATTACTGCATTAACTTTAAAGCAAGTGACAATAAAGTTGCACTAAGCAGGTACAGTGACGCTGATTGGGCTGGAGACATGAATACAAGAAAACAACAGACTGGAGCTATATTTTTCATCATACAGTGGACCAGTAAGATGTAAATCACAAAACAATCTGCAGTTGCCCTCTTAAGAACTAAAGCGGTTTTGTGCATACATTTTTCAGTGAGCGATTTTTGATGCATTTTTGTAGGGTTTTGTGTCTCTTAATGTAAGCAGTACTCAATAATGTACAATTACTTACATGACATTGAAATTAGGAACATAAGTGTCTCCAATGCAGAACCAAAACACATATACTGTAGGAACTTGTTAGGAGCTATCTTGGATTTCACGAGAGAATAAATTGTGTGGTACAAACCCAACAATCAGGATGTTACAATATTAAGAGTGGGTATCAAATTGCAATACATCATAATATCCACAAATTATCCTTTATTTGGTTTATCTGTAGCAAGTAATGGATTTTGATTTATTTTTTGTTTGTAGAGTTGCTGATAAAATTTATGGTATTATTTTAGGTAAAATATTTGTTTAATTATTATTTTGTTATATTGTTAGCTATCGCAAGTATGTGACTGATATTATGGTATGAAACATTGAGAATTTGCTTCTATTAAATTATGTCAAACATATTTCAGACTTTAGTACACAGTTGTTTTCTAAAATTTGATTGGTTGTAGCGATTACACATAAAATTAGCCATTATGATTTCTGTGTTGGTTGGAAATTCTTCCCAAAAAGGGGTACTGTATTTATCTATATACGGATTTGGCATACGAGTACAGATATTTTGGTAATCGTGAAAGGCATTGCTGCTGATAGCTTGATAACACCTTGTCTCATCTAATCTCTATCAAACACTTTGTGAGGATGAAAACTTTAATTTACTAATGTAAAAGTACGATATTGAGTGATGCGGAAATTATTGGTTTCATTGGTTACAGTTCAAAGATTAAACTGATTCTTCAATCGCAAGAGATTTGTCTCAAAGAGTAACAGAGAACACTGAAACATTGATAGATTATGGACTAAGTTCACCGACCAAGTTAACCGTCACTAAGTCTACTAAGTCACTAAGTCTACCCCTGCAACTCTGATCATTTTGGCATTAAAGTTAGTTTCCATTGATATTCCAATACAATCAACTCCACCAAAAGTATTAGGAGCTACAAAAACTTTAAATCAGATGAATGTTGCAAATATTTAGAGAACCGCAAATGGAAGAAGTGGGCAGTTCCCTAATAAATGCTGATGTGGACCAGGCTTCAGAGAGACTTCAGAAAATATTGATTGATATCCTTCAAAAACATGCACCTAAAAAATGATAAATCCGCATGCTAATTATGCTCCATGGGTAAACCCTGAAATTAGACAAAATCTAAAGAAAAGAAATGCTTTACGATTCAAGGCAATGGAATCAAAGTTGAAAGAAGATTGGATTAATTGTCGTCTAACACGTAATATGGTTAATAAAACATTGAAAAGAGCTAGAAAAATCTAAAAATTGATGGCATTTGATAGGAAGAAAAATGATTCTTAGGAAGCTTGAAGACCTATCAGATCTATTGCTTCACCAAAACAGCACCTCAAGTGTAATGCCAACATTATTGAATAACTAAATAAATTTAACAAGTACTTCAGTGAAGTTGGAGAGAACACTCAAAAACTAACAAATACACCACCTTGCTATGATCAAATGCCAAATATTGAGAGCACCTTCAAGTTTGAGAAAGCAACAGAAAATGAAGTAATACAAGCAGTGAGAAGTTTACCAAGCTGGGGATTTCCAGGTATATATGGCAAGAATGGTTTTCCAACAAGAAAGATTTTCCAACAGTATTCAAAATTGCAATTGTTACGCCAGTTCCAAAACAACCAGGAGCAAGCTAGCCTAACCAACACAGACCACTCTCCCTTCTATTGTTACTTTCAAAACAGTGGGAAAAGTTATATGCAAACAATTATACGACTTCATACATATATACCTGACAAGGAACCAACAAGGTTATAGAATGAACATATCAACTGTCTCTACACTACTGAACATTTTTTAAAAGATGTTAAAAGCTATGGACGACAGAGAGCTCATTGTACTTATCTTACTAAATTTATCAAAAGCATTTGACAGCCTTAATCATCAGATACTATAGACAAAGCTCAAACTACTAGGCATTGCTCCCAGTGCACTAAAATGGATCTTATCTTACTTACACAATCGATAGTTGAGATCAAATCTTTAGCTGCAAAATCTAGAAAGCGTCAAAGGTATGGTAAACCATTATCTTTATCATTATCTTTATCACCAAAGAATATCAAGATTAAAGCAGAAATAGGTGCAGATGCTGCAGTAGGCTAATGCCATACCATCTGTACCGGCAGTTAACCGAGAAACCCCTCAAACAATGCAATCAGACTCTGAAAGGATGATTGGCCTCTAAAGCAAAAGCTTCCGTTGGATCATTTACCATGAAGACAATAGATGGTAGTTGTACAGTTGATCTCAATTATCTTAAGTGAAAGTCAAGTTCACTCCCCTTCTGGGATGTGACTCTTGTTTAGATCTAACCAAATTGGACATGTACTCTGCGGCCCACGGTGCTTTGGGTCCTTGTTCTGATGACATCGTATCAACAGATTGATTTCTGTAATAATTAAAAGATTGCTTCAGTGACAAGCTATGACTGTTTCGCAGAGAAGGTAATTTAAAAAAAGATGAAAGTGTTACGTTGTTGATTCAAGCACCCCGCAAACTTCCAGGAACATTATTTGAACCTATTAAAGCCAAAGCTGGATGAAATACTAGCTGAGGATATAATTAGGCTTGCATTTTAGAAATGTAATTCCTCTGGTACTGTTGCAACGCTTCTAGCTGAAAATGTTACAACATTTTTATGACAATCAGAGCAGAGGCAATACATTTTTTTGCATGTAGCAATATACAGTAATAATTGTGAATGGCAAACAGAAAGAATTATCAGCACTGAAGCACTAGAAAATTTCATTGCAACTTTGTGTGAAAGGCAATCACCATGATCTAGTAATTCTACTCAATAAGCCTGGTTTCCGATACTGTTTGTATACTCTTCAGCCCAACTCAAATTATTCTCAGCAGAGATGTAGTGATAAATGCTTATGGCTATCATTGGAGCCCATTATATTTAAATGTAAATTCTTCCTGTAGCCTCATTTCCTTCTTTCTTTGGCTTAGTTCAGCCTAGCATCTAACTGGTAACACCCTCCACAAACCTATTCATGTTAAGCCTTCCTGCCTGTTTAGTATGAGAGTCATTTACCGGTACTTGATAAAATTCATTGGAAACTCAACAAAGCTGGCTCACTTTTTACAAAACTTGTTGCCCTATACACGAAGTATGACATCAAATGGGTATGACATCATACTCACAGTAAAAAGCATAATTTTTGTCACGAAGTTAGATAGTTAATACTTAATGTTTGATACAATTGATCTTGATATCATTTATATAGTCTGATCAATTGGTTTGTGTATCAACTGTTGTTCATTACACCCCTACAGTTCATTTCACACCGGTCAAATAGAAAAAGGTCTGACAGGTCTGTTATACTATAAAGTGAGGTAAAGTAAAACCTGCATACAACGTTCACCCTAGAGAGTAACCACCTGTCTATATGGTCAATTCAACTTGCTAAAATTGTTTTAAAGTTCTATTCAATTTAACCTGTCTATCAAGACCACCTCTCTAAAGTGGTCAAAATTCATCAATTTCATAGCTGGTCGTTCTACACAGGTTTTACTATGGCATAAAACGATAAGAAACCCGACCTCTTCTTTGTCTTCCTTTGCTGCTTCCATCTTTTTTCTTCAATTGTAGAGTTTGATTCATCTCATTAGGCTCTTCATCAAACATCTCAACACGGACATCCTGGAAGAAGCAATCCCTTGTTTCAGTCAACATATCAGCTGTAGTGTCGGAAACGGCGTTGTTTAAATTATAATTTTCTAGCCTCGTTCAATAGATAGCTAAGTATTCTGTACGTAAAGTTAAGTTCAAGTCAGTCGACACAAGCTCAAGTTGAGAATCAGTCATAGATGTATATTAATCTGTTGTTATAAATAAACAAGTAAAAAATGGATTGTTCGGTGGTGATTGATATGCCAGCAACACAACTAATGTAAGTAAATAGTGACAGAACAGCCTTTGGCGAGAACACGGTTAATGGTCCCTGCTTTGTAGACTGCTAATAAAAATTCCATAAGATGAAGTTTTGAAAAGCAGTAGAATCTATTAAATTTCATCCAAAAGATTCCTGTGGTGAAAAGGTGTAAACTCTTGCCTGTCCAAGGCTGTGATAATTGTAAAAATTCTATGCCAAAATCCTGTGTAAAGTAATTGTAGTCATAATGCAGTCAGTTCGAAGACTTGAGGATACCTATTTTCCCACTCCTCTGGAATTGTCAGAATAATATCAAGGCTGCTGTTTAGTTCTGTTACTGTTTCAACCATGTTGAATACAAAATATTTCAAATCATAAAAAGGCAAATTGGTTGATGGCTAATATCTTGAAATGCTGATTAATTGCACATAGTTGAGTTCACGGTGTAATTAAATAGTTCCTCCATGTTAATTCCTTCCCTACTTCCAAAATTTGCATACAGTATTATCATTGCAAATGGGGGATTGGGGAGCCCTGCACCCTGTGACCCACCGATGCTATAGCAACAGACCGGAAACAACAATTTGAATCCAAAAAGCGCTCAGTCTACCCTCTTTGATATTCATTAATTACAAAGATAAATGGGTTCAAATTAATTTCATCTTACCTGAGATTGAGTGCCACATTCTTCGCAATAGAAGAGTCCATTTTGTGCATCAAAGGACTCGCTCCCACAGTTCATACAAGAAGGCATGCTGAGCAAGGCAGCCTAGTAGCCTAGGCTTACTGTTCGCTTGTCGATGACCAAATGTTTAGCTTCCAGTAAACCTTCCAAGACTGATAAATTTCGCATCCATTCACGTGAGAAAAGCCATGCAATATTTTCTAGATTATTCCCCACAACTTCAGACAACAATTAATGAAATGTAATTGATTGAGAAGAATCTGTTAGGCCGGACCACAGATCAGTGGACCGGACATGTTGAGTCAACCCACGTGACGTGAGAAAACAGTTCAAGACTTGTGATGTTGACAAAATGAAAGACTGGATGTGAGGCTGTATTGAACTTGTCGAGCAAACATGGCGGACAAATTGTTGTTATTTCCATGTCTACGTCCGGTTATTTGAGTTTTCACTACGTTCATGCGAATCAATTTGTAAGCAACTTCGCTTTAAAATGTCGATGTCTGTTAAATGGTCAGCAGAAAGATTAGTGGGAGACGTTCAAGGTAAGTTCGTAGACAATTTGCATAGCTCTCAATAACTGTATTTTTTATTTCTTCTGGAATTCTGATTTGACTGGAAACGATCAACAAACAATGAACTTCAACTGGCAGGGTGATATAAAATTATGCATATACCAACTTCTTTCACCATTTACTCGTCTGTTCAATAGAATAAAATATTTTTAAAATGTTTGCAATATTTGAAACTCGTGCCGTTTTTTTTCTCGGAATTTGGTCCAAACATCAGGCCTACTTTCAATTGTGAACGGATGTTCAGATAAAGCAGGAATATTCAACTCCAGTGAGTGTCACGTGCTAGAATTTAGACAAGTCTACTTTCCAATGTATCCAATTTTGGCATCGTAATGATAGAGTTAGATTCTCATTTCTGAGATTGGATAGCTTGGATACTATTCGAAACTGGAAGGAATCAATCATCCGGAAAGTCGCAACAATTGATATAAATAGCTATCAACATCACCATCGTGGCAGTTTTCGTCTTTAATTTTTCGATTTTATGTGAATGATTTTCAAACTCTGCTGAAGTACTACAGGCCCATGCGAATAATCGGGATTCTAGTACCCTCATTTTTAATTCTGAACAAAAATTACAATGCTTTCTTTAGAAGATGAAAGAGATTCGATTCTTAGCGTTATGATTACAGAAGTATCATGTAAGTAGTTGTATGCAATAGAAATTTTAAGTGTCTATAAATTTTATGGTTTTAATAGTGAATTGAAAATGTGTGTCGCGAGCACCTAATATCTTGGGTGTCTAGCTATTTTTGGCCAATTGGCTCAAATTATCTTGGTCACTTGAGCAGCGCCTCTAAAATATTTGCAGCAGATAATGTTCCGGTAGCCGGAGAGCTTTCATCGAAAGATAATGTCCCGTGTGTTGGTTGCGCTTGCGTAATACGACGAAACAGTAGGTTCTCCATGTGTGAAATCAAGGTAATAAACTTTCGTATTTTGAGGCATTAAAATGACTCCATAAATGTAGCCAAATCACACATTAGACAAGCAATGGCTATGAACTTATGAATTCAAACCTGATATTGATGAGGGGAATGCGGTTTGGTGTGGCTTCTTTGCTGAACGCTCGTCAATTTTGCATCGAAGTAGCATTGTGTAAGAAAAATATTCAAGGAATAATATGATTTAATTTTTTGGATTAAAATATCAGCAATAATCAATTTGACTAACTAAGCACTATTCGTGTAGATTTCCAGCTTATTTCATGATACATCAACTTGAAATGACGTTCTACAGAATTCGTGATAATATGGGTCGTGTCGGGGACTGCAAATCAAACAACAATTGCTGTGAATCGTAGACTTCTTGAACATTCAACTGAAGGAAAAATGCAGAACTTTAGTAATTCTTGATACAAGTTTCAACATGTTTGTGCATTGATCAAATATATTGATAAAATTGATAGAATGCGGAGCAATTTATTTCCCAACAGTCTCATAGAAGACTACAAACAACTTTGCCCACTTTGTAAAATATTGTTATTGCTGAACACAAATTTTGCAAATATTGTTTGCAAATTTGTAAAAATTTGTTTCAAAGCATGGTAACAGTCAGGCTAGTTTAATTCTATAAATAGGCTAATATTATGAAATAGGTATGCAACTTTTCTTAAAAGTGGTGAAAAGATTCAACTTGGGTGCACATTTTGTAAATGTAGTCTGATTTTGATAAAGCGAACATATTACATCTAGCCCAAGTTAATTGATGATTGTATTAGGTACCTATTTACTCTCAAGCTTTTTGACAGGGCAGCCTGATTGGTAATTTATTCATCACAAACTCAATTCTCAAATAGTTTAAATTACATTATTTTCTTATCAATTAGGTCATGTTATTGAGCTGAAAAAAGAATTCTTTTCTTCAAAACGTCCAATTGATGATGATGAATCTCATCTCCATAAATTTTGTGTCAAGTTGGAAAACATTCTACGTTTCAAACAAAAAGGTATAACTCAAAATTTTAACTATATCCGTTGCGTACGTGTTTGCATTATCTTGGATTTAGTGCTAGCTGATAATTTAATTGACCACTAGAGGTTACGCTGGCAATATAAAACGATGAGCCTAGATATGAGATATGAATTGCTAATTTTTTCATTTTAGAAAAATATTCTTTCATGGGTGGAAGGAAAGACTACTGGAATTTTTTCCAAGAATGTTTGCCAAAGGAAGAAGCTATCAAGTTTGTACAAGTTATGCCAAATGTAGGTTTAGGTTATTTGATTCGTAATGGGAACCCTAATATAGGATGTTAAGCATGATGTAAAATATCAATCCGATCCAATGGTATTGTTTTCTCTTCAATGGTTCACAAATCACAATGCATCCTGATTCTGTGTATTCCACTTCATTTGCAAGGTGTAGCGATACTTTTTCAAGTGGTCTTAGCTTGTCAAATATCAATCTCAAAGTGCAATAAATGTAATGATGTTGACAGTTATGTTTTGTTTCACACACATAGGCCTAACAGTGTTGTTGAATGTGTTACTAATTGTTAAAAAAAATTCTTAATGGACATTATCAGGAATGAAAATGTGGGAGCTGTTCACTGAAAACGTTTTTATCAAGCTGGTTTCAGATGCTTTCCTATCTGGACCTCAAGGCTGCTGGCTTACTTGTCTGTCAATTAATCGTTCACAATTCTATATGATTAATTCAATAGACCTATAAAATTTTGAATATCTTTGTCCACATTTGTTAGTAAATATAGCCTTGGTATAAGTTTCCATCCAGTTTTGAAGTACTCCTTTTTATATCTAGTTCAAAACTAACCAAGGTAAAGGAAGAGCATTTATTCGCCAAGCATTAATGGAAAAAACTCTTGCTGATACATTACAAAGATGCATCATTGAAACCAAACATCTAAGGTGCGTCGTATCAAATAGCATCCATAATTCGCATATAGACACATGTGAGATTTGACTTATGCCAAAACGAGCTTCACTGCCAAACTTGAAGATAGAATTTCTAAAACCTAATTTTATATTGTAAGCTTCAAATGTATTGATCTAGAGAGACAAAACAGAATAAATGAAATGAGGCAGTGGAGTATAGGCTACATATAATGCAACCTATATATCAAGGTCACTCTTATAGATTGATCAACTACATTTCTAAAATAGTCATTTATGAAGAACTGTGTCACCACAGGGGTTCATAAAGAATTGGTCTTGTTGCCTCAGCTCTTAAATTTTCACTCATTTATCTTCTCTTATTTTTTTTGTCAAGAGATTGGTATGGATTGGATTCAATCTTGATGGATGAACGTCTTAATAAGAGCTTAATTCATTGCTTATATGATTTAAATTCTGTTGATTTTGATTTACCTATCAAAGGATACGATCTTGATCGAGCATGGCCATCCTTCGCACGGTAAGACACAACATCAAAGTAGAAATTGATGTGAAAAATCAATTTGTAAAAATTTAAATAAAAGAAATTGGCAGAATAGATATTGATTCATCATCATCATTATGTAAAACACTTTCAAAGCAATGTTCATGGGCTCACCAATAAAAGCAGTTGGCCCTATAAATATTTACAATTTTCTTATACATATCGCCATTTCCAAGCTAAGAAATTTTGAAATGTGCGTGTCTTAGTATCACTAAATAGAAAAGAACCAATTCGACAATAAAATTATTTTAGTTGTGATGTGTATTTGACTTTCAAATATTTTCAAGGATATGGTGACAGTTCTCCAGCTAATGGTTAATTTTTTAATGGTTTCCCATTATAAAAATGAGTTTTTTAAAACCATTATTTACGATGCATCTCGTGCACATCTGTTAATCAGATTACAGACTACATTGTGATATTCCAGAATCAATTGTTGTCACAGACTCTATCTTTGTATCAAAAGATTACCACACACCTGCTAATTTGTATTTATATGGTGAATGACAAAAATGACGCTTTTTCAGTACTTTAGAATTGCATAATAATCACTTCTTTGTATTTTATCTGATACTCCACAAATTTAAGTTCATCTTGACCTTGTTGTATTTCTAATCCAAGAGACCATGTTGTGTAGTTTGCCTACTACGTATATTTGAAATGCATTGCAAATGTTATCCAAGTTCATAAAACTTTCTAAACCGATTTCATGTAATAGGAAGTCTTTCCAAGGCAGAGGAATGACAAGAAGTGGATCATCATCGTCTCTTGCTCCGTCTGATTTACAGGTAAACCACCTCACTCCCATCATAATCATCACATTTCTTTGTATCTAGTGAGTTTCTTGCTGTATAAATGTTACATGTTTTGATTCTCTTTCATTTGAAAAATTGCACATTTCAATAAGTACTGTATATATAAGTAATATTATTTCTATTTTATCTTATCAATAAGTACCCCAAAAACCTGTATATCTAGAATATAATGCAACCCGTTGTTTTTGAATTCATCTTATTGTATGTTGATATTTCCAAATCTCAGTTTATGAGCTTTTGCTTTGAATAAAAACATCCTTACCTGGAATATAATTGCTATTCAGAGTGATTGAATGTGGTGAAGAAAGCTAGTCTCCAAGGTTATCAATTTTTCTAATTATCATACTTCCATTTTGGGCCTAATTGTCTTGAATTTGTTCATCCATACTAAATGCTCTTTTATTTGATGCAATGATTTCATGGGAAGATCTTCATAAGTTATCTATCCTCTCCATATATGCATGAAAATATTGTTGTTGCCTCTTAGCTAATTCGTTTACTGTATATGCGCTTATTCACCCAGGCATAGACCTGTATTGGCGTATCATTAGGTAGTCGCTCTGAACATTTATTCTGATAGAGCTGAACTTGTTATCGCAATAGATGTTGATACTAGTTACAACTTATCAAAATGTTGTTCGTTTTTAGAACAAACGCAATGATCCATTGTACATTTTGGCATCAAAAGTTCGTAATTTGCATCATTCTATATCACATCCTAACGATTCATCACCTATTACACACGATGACCATCAAATGACAGATAATGATATTAGTATGCATGTCGTTATCCAGAATATAACTGAAATGCAATATTTATACGACCAATGGAATGTCAATCTTAATAACAAATGTTTACAATTAGAAAATGAAGTAAAAAGATTACAAATAGCCAATGTGAAAAATTCCAAACAATCCGAAGAAAGCTTCAAAGAACTTCATGAGAAATATCTGTCAATAGGTAAATTAGATTCTGATTCTTTGAAAGAAAAAATAGCAGAATTATTTAACATGTATAAAGGCAAAGAGGAAGAAACGACGAGGACTTTAATTGAGTTAAATAATCTGCAGGGAAGTCTCACACAGATGACGCAATCACAAGCTACGCTAAATGAGCAATGTCAACAACTAAGAGGTGAGGTTGCTAAACTTGAAAAAGATAATTTTACTCATGTGGCAACCATTGAGAAATTAAAACAAGATTTAAATAATAAGGAAGCATTGCTAGAGAACTGCCAATCTGAAAATGGTAACAAAAGTAGTGGTATAGAAATGGAAAAAATCTCAGATTTTTTTAAAGAAAAAATTGGAAAATCTGTCGATGACCATGAAGATTTTAAGGCAGAGCTTCAAAAACTAATGTACTCTTTGACTAGTCATCCTACTTCAAAAATTAATGAGAAGACGTCTGATGAAGTTGACAGCCATTTTAAACAGCTTGAAAGTCAAGCTAATGATTGGAAATCCAAATTTCAAGCTTCAAATATTATGGTACAAAATCTTCAAAAGCAATTGAAAGAAATGGATCATGATGATACAGACACATTTCTGATTTCTATAAAAGAAAAACTTGATATGTTCAATCATATTGATCATGGTCTAACAATGGCAGATGCAGAAGATGGGTTGAAAAGTAAAAGTGACAAAACAATCATTTTAGAGGTAAGGTTATTTAATGGTAACAGGTTATTTTGAATAAAAATCTCTTTGAAAAACATTTTAAACCGAAAGATAGCGACAAAAAAGACTAGTGTTTGTGATTAGTTCTATTCTGATATTCCTAAACGTTGTTCAGAAACACTAGTAGTTTTTTGTCGCTAGCTTTCGTTTTAAAACAGCTTACTTTTTGTTTGAATAACCTAAGATAGCAATTAATAAACTTTTTTTGTTTGTTTGATAAAACAATTGATATCAATATTGAGTGAAAATAGGAGAGCTTTACACTGCTACTCTCTATGTAGGCTATAGTAGACATAGTCAAAGCTTTTCATAACTTTTAGTGAATTAGGCTACTTATCAAACAGATTGTAGGAATAATTTGATTGATTACAGTATTTTTATCATGATGCAGTTTATTTAACCTGACCTTCTATAGTGAAACCTGCTTAAAGCGACCAGCTATGACATCGGAATTATTGACCACTATATAGGGGTGACCTTTATGTACAGGCTAAATTAACTAGAAATTAGAATTTGCAATAATACAAAATGACTGATGTATTCAAGTGGCTGTACTGTAGCTTGACTTTTATAAAGAGGTTTTACTGTAGTAATTTTTGACAAATGAGGAAACAAGATGCTGCTGCATTTTGTAAACTTATTGTGTGAAGTGTTTAGTACTCTATTTCTGCTTATCTTTCTGCTAGTTTTCGGGTACACCCAACATTGGTTTTTCATTAATTTTCTAGGCTTAAAAAATTGATTTTCAAGGGTATATTCAAGGGCTATCAGTGATATGATTTTTTCAACATCATGATAAGATCAACAAAAAGCTGTCCAGGGAAATTTTCTCTTAAAGCCAAGAAAAATTTCACTATTCAACTTGATTTTTTGAAAACAAAAGACCTGAAAAAAATTATACCAAATCCCTATTTTAATATATTTTATGGAGGCTCAAACAGCTTTTGTTAAATTGTTGTTGCAGCGTCTGGATGATGTACATCAGCAATTAAGGGCAACTAAATTAGAGTGTGATGACTTGAAACTGCAAGTGTCTACGCTTTCAAGCGATCTACAAGATAAAGAATTGTTAAGAACTGACACTGAAGATTCACATAAAGATGTCGAACATGAAAAAGATAAACTCCAAGAGGTAAGCCCCTGGAATAATTATATCGTCATGCCTTGAAGTATTGATTCAAAATCAAGCTTGTTAAACTATCAATAAAGCTAAAACTTTTATTCCTCTGACTCAATTTTGGTTTAAAATTATTGTAAAACTTGTTAGATGTGTTGACCCGTAACTGAACGAGTGCTGAAATCTGACCGTATGTACGCAAGGTTTTTTAAGAGATATCTCTTCTAGTTTGTTCGTAAAAACATTCTCTCAAGACTTCATGAAGATTTCATAAACTATACAATCTGAATCATCCTCTTTCATCAAGTTGTTAACTTTGATTTCAGATTTTACCACAACCACAAGACATTAAACTTTTTCTTGGAGTTTCTGTCACAGTAATTGGGTGACATATTTCCTTCCTATCCCCTCCAAATAATGCTCCAGTGAGGGACTGTAGTATCTATAATAGAAATGAATGATAAGATGAACTATTCATAGCGTATGCTTATTGCTTGTTAAGGTCAAGTCTCTAAATTCTGAATTCACTCACATACGTTTTATATTCTTACGGTATGAAATGGTTAATTTGAAAATGATGTCACTACGTTAAATACAACATTCAAAAGCGCATTGATGTACATTACATGAATAAAGCAACACGCAAGCTCAGTTTTTGCCCACTGCATCAATTGAATAGTTTTGTTTGCCACATTTTTAAGGTCCTGTAGATTATGGTCACATAAAGTTCCAATCCAGAACTTGCTGTAAGATTTAGATGGAATTTGTTGAGGAGGAGGGGGGGTAACGATGAGTCAGATTTAACCATTGTTTTATCAATTTTGTATTATAGGAATTGGAATCATCTTTAAACCAAAACGTTAAAATTGCTGCTGATTTGCAATCCAGTAAAAAGTCATTGTTTGATTTGTCGATGGAAGTCAGTTCTTCTAAAGAGAAGATTACAGAACAAGAGAATTTGCTAGAAATGTAAGTTTGTAATGTTTCAATTTGCTATAGCTCAATGAACATTACATTGTTTATCAGTTTGAAAAGATTTTGGTTGGAAAACGAATTCCTTTATCCCTATCTCATACGCTATGTTTTTCACAATGTTTGAGCCATTATGTCAAACTTCTAGAGTTAATCAATAAGTAACATAGAAAATACAGTTCCTTGGTATCTGTCCTACTCTCAATAGGTTAGGGCATTAAATATACAGTCAAATATGTTATAGTGGTCACCTCTATTAAGTGGCCACCTGTCTATAATGGTCACTCTTGCAATGTTTAAAATAGTATTTTCTATTGAATTCAACCTGTACAGAAAGTTCGCTTTCATATAGTGGTCAACGTTTTTAATTATCTTATGGCCTGTACTCATATTGTATGTAAAAAGTGACATTTAACCCACTTATATCGTCTGAATTACCCATGCATCATTTGGTAATCCATTTGAAAAGCTTCTTTGTCCACTTTATTGATTTCTAGACAAAATGCAAACGACTCCAATCTGCGAATCTAATTCACAATAATGTTATTCTAAA
Source organism: Haliclystus inabai (assembly GCA_025505365.1). Classification (NCBI taxonomy): domain Eukaryota; kingdom Metazoa; phylum Cnidaria; class Staurozoa; order Stauromedusae; family Haliclystidae; genus Haliclystus; species Haliclystus inabai. Next base: position 27,955 of record JANVCG010066558.1, read on the forward strand.
CTGTGATGGAATATATGTCACTGTGTCAGCAAATGATCTGTCAATGATTCTCTTTATCTAGACTTAATCAGTGCAAATTGACACTGGAGAAAGAGAATGTTGAATTGAAAATGCAAAATGAAGAAGTTACTGAGGTATTTGTGTGATTTGTTTTGATACAAGATAGACCCAACATTTCATATTGAGCCTAGACCAAGCTCTTTATCAACCCATATTTTCAATGCGAAATTACAGCTATACAGCTATACTAGAAAATGCTCGACAGGTTGACAGTTGAATGTGAAAGATGTCCGTAGATAACCATAACCTATTACAGATTTAATTCTGCTTTCAATTAGTTGTCAAATGGAAAAAATAATGAATCAAGTTTATCATGGGACGCATTATATGGTATCTGAGAAATCATGTCTTGATTTCCTTTTTGTGCAGTCTGTGGGAACATCTGAAGGCTTTTAATATTAAATAAACATGTTTATCGGTAATAAACAAAGTATAACTAGTTTCTTGGCATTATTAAGTGTCTGTGGAAGAATACCCGGGTTTGAACTAGTAACTCAACTCACGATTCCAAAGTCCTTATTTTTAAGATTCACAAATCGTTTTTGTTGAAACCAAAATGCTTCATCGATGGTTTAATATTGTCTGTAAAAATTGCCTGTATATTTATAATTGTTCTTCAATTCATTCTAGACAAAAACGGGACTTGACAATGAATTGAAATCATTGAGAGAGAGACTGCAGGATTTAGAGCAAGCTAAATTGACAAGTGAAGAATTTTATGCAGAGCAAATGCTCGAGATGAATCAATTGCAATCAGAATTGAAAGAAAAATGTGCAAATCTAGAAGAAGAGTTAATTGATACAAATGGTAAAATATCAGAGTTACAAGAACATGTGGATTGCCTGAAGACAGCCAAAGCAAAGTTAACAACAAATCATGAGCATGAAATACAAAGTCTTCGCTTCCAATATAGTAACGAAGAAATGAAACATCAGGCAGCTATCAAGGTGTGTAGTCCAAATATTTTTTTAATGATTTAGAGGTTTTTCATAAATTTTATTTAGTTATTTTCAAAAGTTGATTGAAAACCTGTTTTGCATGACAACGGTACATTTTTGGTCAAAATGCCTTAATAATTTATGCTAAGGAATTTGCTTCTCTTTGGAGTCTCTATTACCCCACTCAAAGACGTTTGAGGGTGTAATACAGCATAATCCTAACGCCTAATTTTTCCTTAAATTGTTTCTACCCCTCCCCTGAGATTCGATACTAGTCTTGTGGGACTAAAATGCACACAGATTTAGAGATTCTGAAATCCCAGAGTCCACATGCAAGCTATTTAAACTGCCAGTGCCAAAATTCCAAATTTTGATCAAACTCAACAATTAGTCACATCATAAATAAAAGCCATATGGTTATTGCTTTGTTTTATAACTGTTGTATAACTATGTGATTTTTCTATATTTTTATAGCGTCTCACTGAGCAATTAACAGATTTTGATGCAATGGAAATTTACGCTAATGAATTGGAACTTGAAGTATCAGATTGGAGAGAAAAACATGCACAACTTTTGAAAGACATTGAAAATGAGAAAGAAATAAAAATGCAAATGAAAAATCAGGTACAGTCAAACAGGTTATAACGGTCACCTCTGTATTATGGCCACCTGACTATAATGGTCACTGCTGAAATGTCTAAAATAGTATTTTCTATTGGATCAACCCTTTGACAGTTTCTTTTTGTCTTTAAGCAATCTTTACTTGACGCATTTGAAGTTAAACTTAGGAGATGTGTGGAAACTTTTGAAATTAATTTGGTAATATGCAGAGCTTACTACATTGGTCTCCAGTAGTGCTTTAGAGGAATTCACGCAATTGACGAAAAATTTGCAGGTCTTTGTTGATGAGAATCAAGCAATGTTTCCATGTATATATATATATTCTTGTGCTATTAGCATCAATTGAAGAATTCACCAATTCAACCCCAATTTCCAATTTAACGAGACTTACTTCAGTAAAATTGTAGATTTTGATTAATTTTTGTTTCATGTTTTAATCCAGCATGATCTTGTAATTGTTCGTCTTGCTGAAGTTGAAAACGAAGTTGTATCGATGGAGAAACAATTAATAACAATAACAAAACAAAGAGACGACGAAAAGAACCAGAGAGTGTGTATCAGTCAAAAATTAGAAAAGACAGTCGCTGATGCAGCCTCACATGACATGCAAACAACAGCAATCATCGAGAGATTGGAAAATGACATTCATGTACTGAAACAGAATCTGGTCTTTGTTACCAAGTATGAATTCGTGCATTTTACTCTGTCTTTAACCTACATTTTTAGATCAATTCGTAGGTATATAATCACTGTATCTCAAAGTTGGCACATTTTCCAAAAAAGCCCAAACCAGTGTTTCTGACCCTAAATATATTTAAATATATTTCAATGACAATCAAACTGCTATTCTTGGGTTTCTAACGGTTTTAAATGATGATGTAATTAAATTCCGTTAATCATCCTAGAGTCTACGGTATCAAAAAAATAAATCTATCACCAATTTGCATCAATTGTGGAGTGACCCTTATAAACATGTTGCTTTATTTCAGAAGTGATTATTACAAAAGATTTAAATGTAAAAATTCTCATAAACTTTAGGTAAAAACAATTATTATCGATTGCGTCAACTGGTCGCTATACACAGGTAAACTGTTTTTTTTGTATTTGAATAGAGATAAATCTGATCTGTGGTTAAAATCCAATGTACTTGAATCTGAATTAAAGCAGCAATCTGGAGATCGATGGTTAGATGATAACGAGGCCAAGGAATGCACTGATTGTAAATCAGAATTTTCGTTGTTGCTGAGAAGGGTGAGTATGGTGTTTTTATTTTGACGTCAATTCGATGATCGCTGCATTCATTCATTGAAACTCGGCGTCTGTATCTTATCACTCTACTCACGGCCGTAACTTTTTAGTTTTGGAAGGGGGGATTGCCTGATCTGCACGAAAAAATATGGGCATTTCCAAACGATAGTAGAAAATTTGTTTTGAAATTGGCTTGATAAATCTAAAAATGACTGAAATCACCCGATTTTCCCGACAAAAGCTTGTTTTTTTCCTTCGAAAATGCCCAAATTCAAGCGAAAAAAATTTCTGTGTTACAACTCCTACCCCTACCCCAAATAGTTGTAGCTCTGAATTTACTATTGAAGGAGGCTGGCAAATTTTGTCCAACAAATACAAAGGGCATTTTCAAACGATGAATTGAATGTTTTTAATTCCCTGTCTGTCCAACAACTATTGAATAGACGCTTTACCAGCCACTGGTTGTTTTGAGCAAAGGATATAGTAACTGAGCCTGTATGTTGTTTCTATGCTAACTTAAATATTGACTCACCATTGCATTTTTTCTACTACACTATGCTATATAATATTTGATTCATCGTTATTGCTCATCTATGTACATTTCCTTTACAGCATCATTGCCGTATTTGTGGTAAAATATTTTGTCACTCCTGCTCAAAGAATTATGTTTCAACACCACATAGCAAGTAAGTTGATGGTAAAAATTGATAAGAATCGTGCACATTATACGTATATAATGTGCATTTCGGAGAAACAATACGAATCGTGATTATTATTATAATTTATTTGAATGTTATTTATATCTTCAAAACGATGTTTATTTATACAAATATTTCAAAATCATATGTAACCCTCTTGCGAATATTTAGTTTGCTATTTTAATCGGAAAAGTATTTTAACAAGAAAATCTTTGTGGCGAGGTTGAGAAATGTATTCCAGAAAAAATGAAAAGGATTTCAGCTAGTATTTCCAGCATCTCTTGACTACTCGTGTTTAGGTACACGGCCGTAACTATATACCGGGTGTGGGGGTGTGACACCCACCCCAAAGAAAAATTTTCAGCTTAAATTCGGGCATTTGTGACGAAAAAAACGTGCTTTTGTCGGGAAAAATGGGTCAATGTATCCCCTAAGTTACATTAAGTTAATTCCATTACTAATTTTCGGGCAACGTCTGGAAAAGTTCTCTTTTTGTCGGGCAGATCCGGTAAAATCCCCCCAACATAAACCGGTAAGTTACGGCCGTGTTTAGGTACTTCTTCTTAGAGTACAAGAACACCTGAAGATATGGGCCAATGAATCTGCCAATTTATACTTTATATTCTTCTTCGAAACATCGGCTCAATGGTGATGCTAAGATTTGAATTTCGCATTTGAAATTTGACATCAATGTAGTAAATTGAGTAAGCAGAGACTATGAAAAGGTTTGGAAATACGTCCATCGTGCTAAATTTTCTAGTTCAAATAATCAAGTTAAATTTTTTTTTTTTAACATTATTAAAATGAAAACATTATTTGAAAACTTTGAGCTGATGCAGAGCGGTGTTAATGCAATCGTAATTAAGAAATATCATCCTGAATTCTCAAATTCTGGTAAGTGGTAATAATCCCCAAATTGGTCAGTTTAAATGTTAAAAGTAGGAATTAGATGACCTTACAAAGTTTTTTCACATAGCTATCCCAACTTGTTACATTATGGTTCTACTTTTCTCCTATAATTCTTCTGAATATTTTTCCACAGTGCATAAAATTAATATTCAGCCGAAAGGCACGTGTGAAATAAATAATATTTTTCTCTTTTCTACAGAACGAAAGTTAGAGCATGTGCTACTTGCCATCATCAATTAAATAAAAAGAACAATTCTTTTTCAATGTCCACATCATCAGATATCGACACAGACGATGCACGCTCTGACACTAGCGGTTTATCACGTAGTCAAAGTATCACAAATCAGGACGATATAACTCCTATTTCTGGCGCTACTAACATTGGCTCTGTACACCCATTAATACGTGACGCTAGCGCCTCATTTACCGACCATGTAGGTGAAGATGATGATGCTTATGAAATACTTACGAAAGAGGAAGCATCGAATGCTGAATTACATAAAGAATACGATGCATTCACGGTTGAAGCTACTGACATAATTTATGATGCTGTAATGCCTGTATTAGCTCATGACGAACTTATTAATGAACATAGAGAGATTTTACTTGGACCAAGAAGCCGTACACTCGTACCCATTGTTGTTGGAACTTCTGGTGTCTCTCTGGTGTATGATGTAGTGGCTCAGCCAAAGGTTTGTATTCAAATTATAAAGTTGAACATGAAGGAAAGAATAGCCTATCAGTAGAGCAATTGAGACTGGTGTATATGCAGATTTGCATGCGCGATATGACATCAGGAAAATTGACCCTTTTTGTCAATGTGATTGATTGTTACGAACCGATTACTTAGATTGATTGCCCAACGGTCTCTAATTCATTCACAGTTTGATGTTTACTTCTAGAGTATCGCATTTGGTGTAACTTTAAAGACATGTGAAGAATTTCAAAACGCTGAACTCAAGGTACGAAATAATTGCAAACGCCAAGTGCCCTTTCTAGTAGATGGAGTTAAGCCTATATGTTACGAATGCTGGAAGCTCGCGTTAGTCCCTGTCGATCATTAGTTAGAATGATATCTACATGTATTTATTTTGATAGTAGGTTATTCAAACCAACAAAAATGATTCACAAAAGTTATGATATCTGATTGAAAACTGTCTTTAGATAGCTTGCAATTTATTATAGCCCTGGTGATTAATACCTTTATCAAACCAAATTAAATGAAAACCTACCTGTTTGGTATCCAAAGTGTTTGCAGATGGAAGTTCTATCATCAACCGTCTCAACCTGAACTTTAATAATTTCATCATCTGGATAAACTTGATTTTCATTACCAGGGTAAATTGCAATATCTTTTATTATAACAATTATTTTACTTACCAGCATAAAAGGTTTTGATATATTGCACCGAAATATGATTACCAAAAACGTCATAACGTGTTACGTAAATTAATTTGTCATTGTGGAATTTGGTTTGCACCCAGGTTATGTAAAATGATGCTCACACAAAATCTAGTTCTGTTCCCATCTTTCAAACATTTTTCAAACAACGCTCTTTAAAAAACATCCTTAGATATTTTGAAGTATTTGTCAATCATTTATCATTAATTTTTAAATACTGAAATGTATCTTGATTATGTAGAAATAAAATCACTGTATAATTTGAAACGTTCCAATATATTGATTGACATATTATTTTCAAGCAAGAAGATCGCTCAAATAGTTGAATTGTTATGCAAATCTAGCTTCACTTCTAAATTAACACACAATCTAAAACTATACAGATTCCAAATAATACAGTGTTTTTAATTGTTTTTATTGCTGATCTACATACTGATGATGGATTCAAGTACACTTTTTTTTTTTGTAAGAACACAGTTTATAAGAACATCGAGGCTCAAATTTTTGAAAAGTTAAGAAAAAATTAAGAACATCTTGAGGCTCAAGTTTTTGTTGCTGATGAAAATTTAATCTTTGAATTAATAAAAGAATTTGAAACCAAACAAAAACTACTATTATTAACGCGTAACTAGACTTGAGATATACTGAATTAGCAGACAAAATGCATTTTTATCATGCCACTCTTTGCAGTGTAATACATAAAGTAATATCATTTTAGTAATATCAATAATTTTATTCCAAGCTAAGAACAGGGTTAAGAACATTTCGAGGCTCAAATCATGAAAAAATTAAGAACACTGAGGCTCGGGAAAAATTTCCTGGTTCTTATAAAAAAAAAAAGTGTACCATTCTATTCTACTGAAAATATCCTGTCTTTATTATTTTATCGTTGTTCTTGTTGCGTTTAGACAATTATTCCAATCTCACGTAACTCGACCACTAATCTTGAAATTGAAGGGAAATTGAAAATAGATTCTCCTGGTACTTATGTCATTGTATTGGACAATCTATTTTCAAGGTAGGGAAAAATAGAGAATAATAACGGCCTCTCTCGTAATTCACACTCAGTGTAATTGAGGCTAGAATTGATAATTTCTTTTGTTTTTGTTTTATTACTGTCGATGTTATCTTGTTCATTTTCGAAATATCTCTAGAAGTAACAAGTAACTATCGATAATACGCCGTACCTTCCGTCTACATAATATTTTTATACTCTATGAAAGCATGGTTGCCAAGAAAAATGTGATTAGATTTCATATTGAATATCAACTCCAGATCCAGGATAAGTCCACTTGATTCTAGCTTGCTCGCAGACTCTAGGCCCCCTACTCTACTAGAAATAAAGTTGATGAAGCTGTAGAATACCAAAATTCGCTTTTAGGAGAGTCTGCGTGTAGTCTAGGTTGAAGCCTGGCTGCTCTAGGCCCTATTGATTACGCATAGGCTTCATTTATAGGTGCTATATGCTTTAAGTGCCGCACGAACACAGAGACACGTGGAACTGGTCTATCTAGGCTGCCTCCGCCCTTTTTGATATCAATGACACAGTATTTCGATGTTTTTTCGAAAAATTACCTTCCTTACGATTAGGATGTCAATATCGCTTTTGAATTCGTTGAGTAGATGGGTTATTACGGAATGAAAGTGAGGCTGTAGACTCTCTTTCTGTAATATGAATACTCAAGGAGCATAACAGAGTTTGAATATCACAAAGAACTAGCGTTGACCATATTTGCTACTAAGATTAATTATTAAGTGTTTAAGCTGCTGTTTTTTTGTATTAAGCTAGCCTCGGTAATTCATTTTCTATGATGAAATGAAGACTTCGAATGCTAATTAAAAACTGTTTTCCCATAGTGTAGAACAGACTCAAATATTTTAAAACCGATAAAGCATTGAAATTCCCTTACATATTTCGGTCACTAGGTATGATATCAATGGTGCATGACCCAAGATGATAACAACCAATTCTATTCCTTTGTTTCGTGTTGCGCTATTGTATTGTTTGATCCGTAGCTATTGGTCAGTTAATCCTATTTTGAACCAATCAGGACGTTAGATATTTACATTAGCTTAGGATATGCAGGTGGGGCATCGCTATACCGAATCACGCTGTACCGAAAGCACTGCTATAACGAAAATGGCTCGCTATAGCGAAG